>CAMTDV010000025.1:91808281-92048281 GCA_947069175.1 Scalesia atractyloides
CGGGGCATGATTGGGTTATCATCAAAGCTCATGACATTTATTATAACGTTTCATATTTATTATTACAATTTAAAGGGAAATATACAATCATAATTACATCATGTTCTACACATCATTTTAGACTTCATTATTTTCTTCTAAGACATTTCCTATGTTTTCCTTGCTTCATCCTGTTCACCTGTATCATGTGTAAAAATGGTTTTTGGGTCAACAAAAAGTTGGCGAGTGAATCCTATGAAAAACATTTAAACAAGTTTATTGAATTGATTATTAAATAAATGCATAACCACATATGAGTGAATGTAAATGTAAATATATTCACCAAACACTTAATATTTAATAATGCACACACATACAATAATTGATCGTTTTGAGGCACGCGTTGTTCAACTCGTCTCTCACGAGGAACTGATGGGCCTAATGAATGAGTTTTGAGGCACGCGTTGTTCTACGAACTGATGGGCCTAATGAATGAGTTTTAAGGCACGCGTTGTTCAACTCGTCTCCCACGAGGAACTGATGGGCCTAACAAATAATTTGCATACAACTTTGACAATAAGTAATACACAACTACAACCAATATTTACATTCTAAGTTTAAATCATAATATGGTATGGCAGAGTTTAAATAAACGAGTTAGTTTTAGTGACACATAATACACCCCAAAACGTGTAATTAAAAAGGGGAGTTGTAAGATTCACTCACATTGGGTGCGTTCGGTTGATGATGTTGAATGCGCACGAAGTTTGATTTAACCACGAGTGAAACTAACCTAGATAATAACATAATGGTTTGGTAAATAAGCGGATTTTATTAATCAACTTTAGTAGGATTATTGGATATATTTTTGTGAGTTTAAGGCTATTTTCTAACTTTAAAAATGTTATTTTTTAAGTATTTTTAATTGATTGTTAAATAAAATAAATAAATAAAAATAATAAAAAAATGTTGACTTTTTGACCGTTGACCTGTTGACCGGTTTTATTGTGTAAATGTATGCGCCGGGCAGGACTCGAACCAGAGACCTCCCGTTTGCGTGCACGCAGCTCTACCAACTGAGCTACGTGTCTAACCCGAAATATTTCTGTTTTTAATTATATTTATATACTATTGAATTAATCCGAAAATCATTTATTTTAAAAACGATTTTAATGCATCGGCTCGGTGCTCGCCACAGGTCTCGAACCCGGGACCTGTGGGTTAGTTTGGCACACAGTCCACCGCTGGTCTGTGTGTCCAACTTGGTAAATAATCTGTTTTTTATTATACTTAACATCTTACTGAAATTAACCCGGTTCGGTCTAAAAAAAAAGGCATTTTATTTCTGTGAAAGTGCGTGTGTCAAGAATCGAAATCGGGACGTATGCGTGTTTATTTGCACACAGTCCACCGCTGGACTGTGTGTCTAACCTGAGATATAAATTGATTTAAATTAAACATATATAATACCGAAAACTTCATCTTCTTCGTTAAGCTTAATCAGAATCGATGTCCGACTGTTCTGACAAAAATAATCAGTTTCTTTAGTGTGTTGTGATTAGCTACATGTGAGTTTAATAAAAACGAGAGAGATTAAGTGTAAGATATACCGAACAGAGCTCCTCTGTTTCGCCGGCGCAACTCCGATGATAGCAGGTTATTCTGACGACGTGTGTTTTGCGGCAGAGGGTCTTCAGGAAGCTTGAGGTGAGTGTGGGTGGCTTCGGTATGGGCTCTAGGTGTTCTGTTTTTAGAGTAATGCACAGAAGTGAGGGGTTCGGTTTTCCGGCGAGTTGCAGAAAATTTCCGGCGAGTGAAATTACGTCGAGAAAGGGTGTGATTGTGAGCGAAAAGGTTAACAGAAGTTAGAGGGTGTATTTATAGGGCAGAACATTGACGAATTTGGTCCATTTACCGTCTTGATTCGTCGGTCAATGATTTTTCCGGCGGTTATGACTTGTGTCGCGGACTGGACATCGGTTATAACCGATGTTGAGGTAATTGCTTCGGTTAAATTAGAAGAAAACCGTCCAATCTCGGCGAAATCGTCGGGATTTCCGACGACTGCGATTTTGGGCGCGACTTGACTGGATTTGATTTCCGAGATTCATTATTTCAATTAATTGTTTCGGTATCTTAACAAAAACCCAAAGTGGCGGAGTGGTTGAGCGCGTGTGTGTTAAGGCTTTGTTGACCATGTTGACCTGGCTGACCCGGGTTCGAATCCCGGCAGCCTTGGTTTTATTTATTTCATTATTTTTAATACTTTTTCAAATATAACTTTTATAATCCAATATACTTATTAATTATGTATCGTTTAAAATTAATTTGGGCATTAAATACGCCACGAAATTTTTAACTGGTTGTTCGGTTAATAAACGGAGCGGGTTTGGTAAAATCCGGTTTTTGACGGATGTTACAGTATCCCCTACTTTTTAGAAATTTCGTCCCGAAATTTAAGTAGTGACATATTTGTCTAAAAAGGATGGTGTTTAGTTTGACAGTTACATACTTAGAAAAAGAGTAAGAGTTTAAAATTTTTTTTTGTTTGAGGCGGTAACGTTCCTTGTAAGGGTTGAGTACCCTGCTATAGGAATCGCTTTTTGTTGCCTACGGTAAAGATATTGATAAGCGGAGTTGATTCACTAAGCATGATTTCATGGCAAGAGTTTTGATATGTTTGGAAAGATAAGGTTATATCCTAAAACAA
Organism: Scalesia atractyloides; assembly: GCA_947069175.1. NCBI lineage: Eukaryota > Viridiplantae > Streptophyta > Magnoliopsida > Asterales > Asteraceae > Scalesia > Scalesia atractyloides. The sequence continues at coordinate 91,810,971 of CAMTDV010000025.1, forward strand.
AACTTCTAATACTACAACCTACATGGAACTTCTCATAGCCTCCTGACAATGCCTCTGATGCTTTGGCAAGAATACTTATATATAGGAAGCACCAGCGGCGTATCCACCATATTCTTGTCAAATTTTCATTGGTTTTATCAGTAAGTCATGATTGGTTCTATGATACGACTCTAAACATGACAAACACAACAACCAATGTCTGAGTCCAAATTCTGATAGTATACATGTTTGATTGGTGACATAATCCAATTTCTTTAAATGATGAGATGATATAAATGCTAGATCAGTGAAAACTTTAACCAAGAAATTACTAAATCCTACAAGGAACTTCTCATAACCGCCTGACAATGCCTCTGATCCTTTGGCAAGAATACTTATATATAGGAAGTACCAGCGGCGTATCCACCATATTCTCGTCAAATTTTCATTGGTTTTATCAGTAAGTTATGATTAGTCCTATGTGACTCTAAAGCATAAATAAACACCACAACCAATATCTGAGTCCAAATTCTGATAGTATACATGTTTGAATGGTGGCATAATCCAATGATGAGATGATATGAATGGTAAATCAGTGAGTATAACTCATATTTCAATCAAGACAATACTAAATCCTACATGGAACTTCTCATAACCGCCTGATAATGCCTCTGATCCTTTGGCAAGAATACTTATATATAGGAAGTACCAGCAGCGTATCCACCATATTCTCGTCAAATTTTCATTGGTTTTATCCGCAAGTTATGATTAGTTCTATGTGACTCTAATACATAAATAAACACAATCAACCAAAGCTTGAGTCTTAATTCTGATAGTATACATGTTTGAATGGTGACAGTACCTCTCTCGTTTGTTATGATGGAGAGGTTAGTCCTTGTGGAAGTGAGACATAGCTCAACTTCTTTAAATGATGAAATTGAAATACGTTGAAATGCATGATGAACAAACTACGACCAAGACATTACTAAATCCTACATGGAACTTCTCATAACCGCCTGATAATGCCTCTGATCCTTTGACAAAAATACTTATATATAGGAAGTACCAGCGGCGTATCCACCATATTCTTGTCAAATTTTCATTGACTTTATCCGCAAGTTATGATTAGTTCTATGTGACTCTAAAACAAACACAACAACCAAAACTTGAGTCTCAATTCTGATAGCATACATGTTTGATTTGTGACAGTTCCTCTCTCGTTTGTTGTGATGGAGAGGTTAGTCTATGTAGAAATGGAACACAATCCAATTTCTTTAGATGATGATGTGATATGAATGTTAAATCAGTGAATGTAACACAAATTTCAACCAAGACAATACTAAATCCTACATGGAACTTCTCATAACCGCCTGATAATGCCTCTGATTCTTTGACAAGAATACTTATATATAGGAAGTACCAGCGGCGTATCCACCATATTCTTGTCAAATTTTCATTGACTTTATCCGCAAGTTATGATTAGTTCTATGTGACTCTAAAACAAACACAACAACCAAAACTTGAGTCTTAATTCTGATAGTATACATGTTTGAATGATGACAATACCTCTCTCGTTTGTTATGATGGAGAGGTTAGTCTATGTAGAAATGGAACACAATCTAATTTCTTTAAATGATGAGATGCTATAAATGCTAAATCAGTGAGTACAAAACAAACTTCAATCAAGACAATACTAACTTCTACATGGAACTTCTCATAACCGGCAGATAATGCCTCTGATCCTTTGACAAGAATACTTATATATAGGAAGTACCAGCGGCGTATCCACCATATTCTTGTCAAATTTTCATTGGCTTTATCCGTAAGTTATGATTGGTTCTATGTGACTTTAAAACATAAAGAAAAACATAAAACTAAGCGGTTGGAGTCGAATCTTGATTTTTGGTGAAGGGGACTAGTTGGGTGGTTTCGTTTGGGCCATCATTATCTTCAACAGGATTGGCGTTGATGTTGAAAACTCTTCCTCTTGCTGGTGGCCTAGCGATTAGGTTTCCTTGATTTTCTTGGTTAACTGGGTTTGATTGAGCTTGAGCGTTTATGATGTTAACCAATCGAGGGCATGTGTTTCTAAAGTGGGTAGGGTCACCACAATTAAAACAAGCTCGAACATAAGGTAACATGGGGTATTGGGGTTGTTGATAGGTTTGTATCATGTTTTGAGTAGGGGGAGAGATTTGGTTTTGAGAGGTGCGGCAAACCTTGCTCAAATGACCATAGCGTCCACAATTCGCACATAGTCGACAAGGTAAGGTAGATGGATGGTGATAAAAACAGGTGTTACATCGAGGGTGAGGTCCAAGGTATGGTTTCTTATTTGGGTAAGTTGAGTTGGGTGCTACTTGAGTGATTGGGATAGCTTGGATGGGTATGGCTTGTGAAATTGGTTGATTACGTTGGGTGACAGCGAAAAGTTGCCCATCTCGTTTTCTCTTAAAAATGGGTTGAGAAGGGGATTCGGTTTGGGTGGAGTTTGAAATTTCAGTTGATGCTTTATCCTTCTTCTTCTCCTCATTGAAGTCTTTATTCCGGATGCGGTTCTCGGTGAGCTCTGTAGCTAACTCCATTGCTGCTTCCAAAGTTGCAGGCGTGGTACTTATTACAGAGTCCTGAATCTTTGACGAAAGACCTCGAATGTAGTGCTCGATCAAACGGTAGAGGGGAGTGAACAAGTTGGGAACCATTTGATTTAACTCGAGGAATCTTTTGTTGTATGTGGTGTGGTCTCCTTCCTTTTGCTTCAACGAATAAAACTCATCTTCTAATTTCTTGATTTCGCTCCTTGGGCAAAACCGTCTTGTCATGATTTCCTTCAACTCTTCCCAAGTCAAAGTCATAGCATCTTCAACACCTTGTCTGGCCTTCTCTGTATTCCACCAAGTAAGTGCTATTCCAAATAAACGACCAGTAGCATATCGCACTTTGCGATCATCGGGGCAATCGCAATTTAGAAAAGTGTTCTCCATTTTCTTCAAACTAATGGAGGAGAGCGGTGACACCTTCAGTCCCTTCGTATTTTGGAGGGTCGGAGGATTTGAAATGCTTGTAGGTGCATTTAGTGGTATTTGGGGGAGGGTTGTCAGTGTTCTGATCTTCTTGGTTGATGGGATTAGCGGTAAGGGCTTGTTGGACTTGAATTATAATGTTGGGTATTACGGCAGCAATTTATTGAGCGATTTGGGCAGCCATGCGCTCGCGGGCTTTTCCTGCTCTCATCTTCCTACGGGCGAGGCAAGAAGACATCTACAAGGAATACATATCAAGAGTATGGGTTGGATGTTTTTGGGATCATGGGTCGTATTTAGGAATGAATATTTATAAAATAAATATAAAATAATAAATCTACTACATCCATAGGATGTCTTGGGCTTTGCTCGTAATTGGGCATTGCATGCCGCCATACTTCACCTTCGTAATCATGTGGGCCCCCATGAATACCGGGTTTTTCATATGGTTCGCATGTGTTAGCCTGGTTACGTACACTAAAACCCGGAGAAAATCGAGAAATATGTAACGTATGATATTCGGAATGTGTCCAGGTGTGGACACGGTGACACCTCAAAGTGGGGTTAGTTCGAACGACGTTTGGTGTGGCATGCTTTGGCCTAATAGGTCCTTCGTACTCTCATCGTTAGTCCCCAGGTAGGCAAACTGGTCCGTTATATTGGATTTATACGAATGCCAACCTAGACAGGACGTTCCGACTACCGGTACTTGTACCCTTACAGTTACTACATGCCCGTCGCAGAACTCACTTTGATGAGATTTGAAAAATGAAAAATGTGACAAAATCTTTGAATAACGAAAGTATGAAGATGATTTGAATATGTGAACATTGAAATATGTATGATGAATGTGTATGTAAGTATGTATGTTTGACTGTAAGTATAAACAAATATGGAACAAATAAATATCATAAGTTTGCATGTAACCACATAAACTATTAAAATCTAGTCAACTATAGTATAGGCTCTAAGGGTCTAATAACCTATCCTATATCCCTATTGTCATGGCTCTAACCGCCTGATAATGCCTCTGATCCTTTGGCAAGAATACTTATATATAGGAAGTACCAGCAGCGTATCCACCATATTCTCGTCAAATTTTCATTGGTTTTATCCGCAAGTTATGATTAGTTCTATGTGACTCTAATACATAAATAAACACAATCAACCAAAGCTTGAGTCTTAATTCTGATAGTATACATGTTTGAATGGTGACAGTACCTCTCTCGTTTGTTATTATGGAGAGGTTAGTCCTTGTGGAAGTGAGACATAGCTCAACTTCTTTAAATGATGAAATTGAAATACGTTGAAATGTATGATGAACAAACTACGACCAAGACATTACTAAATCCTACATGGAACTTCTCATAACCGCCTGATAATGCCTCTGATCCTTTGACAAAAATACTTATTATATAGGAAGTACCAGCGGCGTATCCACCATATTCTTGTCAAATTTTCATTGACTTTATCCGCAAGTTATGATTAGTTCTATGTGACTCTAAAACAAACACAACAACCAAAACTTGAGTCTCAATTCTGATAGCATACATGTTTGATTTGTGACAGTTCCTCTCTCGTTTGTTGTGATGGAGAGGTTAGTCTATGTAGAAATGGAACACAATCCAATTTCTTTAGATGATGATGTGATATGAATGTTAAATCAGTGAATGTAACACAAATTACAACCAAGACAATACTAAATCTTACATGGAACTTCTCATAACCGCCTGATAATGCCTCTGATTCTTTGACAAGAATACTTATATATAGGAAGTACCAGCGGCGTATCCACCATATTCTTGTCAAATTTTCATTGACTTTATCCGCAAGTTATGATTAGTTCTATGTGACTCTAAAACAAACACAACAACCAAAACTTGAGTCTTAATTCTGATAGTATACATGTTTGAATGATGACAATACCTCTCTCGTTTGTTATGATGGAGAGGTTAGTCTATGTAGAAATGGAACACAATCCAATTTCTTTAAATGATGAGATGCTATAAATGCTAAATCAGTGAGTACAAAACAAACTTCAATCAAGACAATACTAACTTCTACATGGAACTTCTCATAACCGCCAGATAATGCCTCTGATCCTTTGACAAGAATACTTATATATAGGAAGTACCAGCGGCGTATCCACCATATTCTTGTCAAATTTTCATTGGCTTTATCCATAAGTTATGATTGGTTCTATGTGACTTTAAAACATAAAGAAAAACATAAAACTAAGCGGTTGGAGTCGAATCTTGATTTTTGGTGAAGGGGACTAGTTGGGTGGTTTCGTTTGGGCCGTCATTATCTTCAACAGGATTGGCGTTGATGTTGAAAACTCTTCCTCTTGCTGGTGGCCTAGCGATTAGGTTTCCTTGATTTGCTTGGTTAACTGGGTTTGATTGAGCTTGAGCGTTTATGATGTTAACCAATCGAGGGCATGTGTTTCTAAAGTGGGTAGGGTCGCCACAATTTAAACAAACTCGAACATAAGGTAACATGGGGTATTGGGGTTGTTGATAGGTTTGGATCATGTTTTGAGTAGGGGGAGAGATTTGGTTTTGAGAGGTGCGGCAAACCTTGCTCAAATGACCATAGCGTCCACAATTCGCACATAGTCGACAAGGTAAGGTAGATGGATGGTGATAAAAACAGGTGTTACATCGAGGATGAGGTCCAAGGTATGGTTTCTTATTTGGGTAAGTTGAGTTGGGTGCTACTTGGGTTTTTGGGATAGCTTGGATGGGTATGGCTTGTGAAATTGGTTGATTACGTTGGGTGACAGCGAAAAGTTGCCCATCTCGTTTTCTCTTAAAAATGGGTTGAGAAGGGGATTCGGTTTGGGTGGAGTTTGAAATTTCAGTTGATGCTTTATCCTTCTTCTTCTCCTCCTTGAAGTCTTTATTCCGGATGCGGTTCTCGGTGAGCTCTGTAGCTAACTCCATTGCTGCTTCCAAAGTTGCAGGCGTGGTACTTATTACAGAGTCCTGAATCTTTGACGGAAGACCTCGAATGTAGTGCTCGATCAAACGGTAGAGGGGAGTGAACAAGTTGGGAACCATTTGATTTAACTCGAGGAATCTTTTGTTGTATGTGGTGTGGTCTCCTTCCTTTTGCTTCAACGAATAAAACTCATCTTCTAATTTCTTGATTTCGCTCCTTGGGCAAAACCGTCTTGTCATGATTTCCTTCAACTCTTCCCAAGTCAAAGTCATAGCATCTTCAACACCTTGTTTGGCCTTCTCTGTATTCCACCAAGTAAGTGCTATTCCAAATAAACGACCAGTAGGATATCGCACTTTGCGATCATCGGGGCAATCGCAATTTTGAAAAGTGTTCTCCATTTCTTCAAACCAATGGAGGAGAGCGGTGACACCTTCAGTCCCTTCGTATTTTGGAGGGTCACAGGATTTGAAATGCTTGTAGGTGCATTTAGTGGTATTTGGGGGAGAGTTGTCAGTGTTCTGATCTTCTTGGTTGACGGGATTAGCGGTAAGGGCTTGTTGGACTTGAATTATAATGTTAGGTATTACGGCAGCCATTTGTTGAGCGATTTAGGCAGCCATGCGCTCGCGGGCTTTTCCTGCTCTCATATTCCTACGGGCGAGGCTAGAAGACATCTACAAGGAATACATATCAAGAGTATGGGTTGGATGTTTTTGGGATCATGGGTCGTATTTAGGAATGAATATTTATAAAATAAATATAAAATAATAAATCTACTACATCCATAGGATGTCTTGGGCTTTGCTCGTAATTGGGCATTGCATGCCGCCATACTTCACCTTCGTAATCATTTGGGCCCCCATGAATACCGGGTTTTTCATATGGTTCGCATGTGTTAGCCTGGTTACGTACACTAAAACCCGGAGAAAATCGAGAAATATGTAACGTATGATATTCGGAATGTGTCCAGGTGTGGACACGGTGACACCTCAAAGTGGGGTTAGTTCGAACGACGTTTGGTGTGGCATGCTTTGGCCTAATAGGTCCTTCGTACTCTCATCGTTAGTCCCCAGGTAGGCAAACTGGTCCGTTATATTGGATTTATACGAATGCCAACCTAGACAGGACGTTCCGACTACCGGTACTTGTACCCTTACAGTTACTACATGCCGTCGCAGAACTCACTTTGATGAGATTTGAAAAATGAAAAATGCGACAAAATCTTTGAATAACGAAAGTATGAAGATGATTTGAATATGTGAACATTGAAATATGTATGATGAATGTGTATGTAAGTATGTATGTTTGACTGTAAGTATAAACAAATATGGAACAAATAAATATCATAAGTTTGCATGTAACCACATAAACTATTAAAATCTAGTCAACTATAGTATAGGCTCTAAGGGTCTAATAACCTATCCTATATCCCTATTGTCATGGCTCTAACCGCCTGATAATGCCTCTGATCCTTTGGCAAGAATACTTATATATAGGAAGTACCAGCAGCGTATCCACCATATTCTCGTCAAATTTTCATTGGTTTTATCCGCAAGTTATGATTAGTTCTATGTGACTCTAATACATAAATAAACACAATCAACCAAAGCTTGAGTCTTAATTCTGATAGTATACATGTTTGAATGGTGACAGTACCTCTCTCGTTTGTTATTATGGAGAGGTTAGTCCTTGTGGAAGTGAGACATAGCTCAACTTCTTTAAATGATGAAATTGAAATACGTTGAAATGTATGATGAACAAACTACGACCAAGACATTACTAAATCCTACATGGAACTTCTCATAACCGCCTGATAATGCCTCTGATCCTTTGACAAAAATACTTATATATAGGAAGTACCAGCGGCGTATCCACCATATTCTTGTCAAATTTTCATTGACTTTATCCGCAAGTTATGATTAGTTCTATGTGACTCTAAAACAAACACAACAACCAAAACTTGAGTCTCAATTCTGATAGCATACATGTTTGATTTGTGACAGTTCCTCTCTCGTTTGTTGTGATGGAGAGGTTAGTCTATGTAGAAATGGAACACAATCCAATTTCTTTAGATGATGATGTGATATGAATGTTAAATCAGTGAATGTAACACAAATTACAACCAAGACAATACTAAATCTTACATGGAACTTCTCATAACCGCCTGATAATGCCTCTGATTCTTTGACAAGAATACTTATATATAGGAAGTACCAGCGGCGTATCCACCATATTCTTGTCAAATTTTCATTGACTTTATCCGCAAGTTATGATTAGTTCTATGTGACTCTAAAACAAACACAACAACCAAAACTTGAGTCTTAATTCTGATAGTATACATGTTTGAATGATGACAATACCTCTCTCGTTTGTTATGATGGAGAGGTTAGTCTATGTAGAAATGGAACACAATCCAATTTCTTTAAATGATGAGATGCTATAAATGCTAAATCAGTGAGTACAAAACAAACTTCAATCAAGACAATACTAACTTCTACATGGAACTTCTCATAACCGCCAGATAATGCCTCTGATCCTTTGACAAGAATACTTATATATAGGAAGTACCAGCGGCGTATCCACCATATTCTTGTCAAATTTTCATTGGCTTTATCCATAAGTTATGATTGGTTCTATGTGACTTTAAAACATAAAGAAAAACATAAAACTAAGCGGTTGGAGTCGAATCTTGATTTTTGGTGAAGGGGACTAGTTGGGGGTTTCGTTTGGGCCGTCATTATCTTCAACAGGATTGGCGTTGATGTTGAAAACTCTTCCTCTTGCTGGTGGCCTAGCGATTAGGTTTCCTTGATTTGCTTGGTTAACTGGGTTTGATTGAGCTTGAGCGTTTATGATGTTAACCAATCGAGGGCATGTGTTTCTAAAGTGGGTAGGGTCGCCACAATTTAAACAAACTCGAACATAAGGTAACATGGGGTATTGGGGTTGTTGATAGGTTTGGATCATGTTTTGAGTAGGGGGAGAGATTTGGTTTTGAGAGGTGCGGCAAACCTTGCTCAAATGACCATAGCGTCCACAATTCGCACATAGTCGACAAGGTAAGGTAGATGGATGGTGATAAAAACAGGTGTTACATCGAGGATGAGGTCCAAGGTATGGTTTCTTATTTGGGTAAGTTGAGTTGGGTGCTACTTGGGTTTTTGGGATAGCTTGGATGGGTATGGCTTGTGAAATTGGTTGATTACGTTGGGTGACAGCGAAAAGTTGCCCATCTCGTTTTCTCTTAAAAATGGGTTGAGAAGGGGATTCGGTTTGGGTGGAGTTTGAAATTTCAGTTGATGCTTTATCCTTCTTCTTCTCCTCCTTGAAGTCTTTATTCCGGATGCGGTTCTCGGTGAGCTCTGTAGCTAACTCCATTGCTGCTTCCAAAGTTGCAGGCGTGGTACTTATTACAGAGTCCTGAATCTTTGACGGAAGACCTCGAATGTAGTGCTCGATCAAACGGTAGAGGGGAGTGAACAAGTTGGGAACCATTTGATTTAACTCGAGGAATCTTTTGTTGTATGTGGTGTGGTCTCCTTCCTTTTGCTTCAACGAATAAAACTCATCTTCTAATTTCTTGATTTCGCTCCTTGGGCAAAACCGTCTTGTCATGATTTCCTTCAACTCTTCCCAAGTCAAAGTCATAGCATCTTCAACACCTTGTTTGGCCTTCTCTGTATTCCACCAAGTAAGTGCTATTCCAAATAAACGACCAGTAGGATATCGCACTTTGCGATCATCGGGGCAATCGCAATTTTGAAAAGTGTTCTCCATTTCTTCAAACCAATGGAGGAGAGCGGTGACACCTTCAGTCCCTTCGTATTTTGGAGGGTCACAGGATTTGAAATGCTTGTAGGTGCATTTAGTGGTATTTGGGGGAGAGTTGTCAGTGTTCTGATCTTCTTGGTTGACGGGATTAGCGGTAAGGGCTTGTTGGACTTGAATTATAATGTTAGGTATTACGGCAGCCATTTGTTGAGCGATTTAGGCAGCCATGCGCTCGCGGGCTTTTCCTGCTCTCATATTCCTACGGGCGAGGCTAGAAGACATCTACAAGGAATACATATCAAGAGTATGGGTTGGATGTTTTTGGGATCATGGGTCGTATTTAGGAATGAATATTTATAAAATAAATATAAAATAATAAATCTACTACATCCATAGGATGTCTTGGGCTTTGCTCGTAATTGGGCATTGCATGCCGCCATACTTCACCTTCGTAATCATTTGGGCCCCCATGAATACCGGGTTTTTCATATGGTTCGCATGTGTTAGCCTGGTTACGTACACTAAAACCCGGAGAAAATCGAGAAATATGTAACGTATGATATTCGGAATGTGTCCAGGTGTGGACACGGTGACACCTCAAAGTGGGGTTAGTTCGAACGACGTTTGGTGTGGCATGCTTTGGCCTAATAGGTCCTTCGTACTCTCATCGTTAGTCCCCAGGTAGGCAAACTGGTCCGTTATATTGGATTTATACGAATGCCAACCTAGACAGGACGTTCCGACTACCGGTACTTGTACCCTTACAGTTACTACATGCCCGTCGCAGAACTCACTTTGATGAGATTTGAAAAATGAAAAATGCGACAAAATCTTTGAATAACGAAAGTATGAAGATGATTTGAATATGTGAACATTGAAATATGTATGATGAATGTGTATGTAAGTATGTATGTTTGACTGTAAGTATAAACAAATATGAAACAAATAAATATCATAAGTTTGCATGTAACCACATAAACTATTAAAATCTAGTCAACTATAGTATTGGCTCTAAGGGTCTAATAACCTATCCTATATCCCTATAGTCATGGCTCTGATACCAATCTGTCACACCCCGACCCGCAGCGGAAAAGGTGATCGGGCATGATTGGGTTATCATCAAAGCTCACGACATTTATTATAACGTTTCATATTTATTATTACAATTTAAAGGGAAATATACAATCATAATTACGTCATGTTCTACACATCATTCTAGACTTCATTATTTTCTTCTAAGGCATTTCCTATGTTTTCCTTGCTTCATCTTGTTCACTTGTATCATGTGTAAAAATGGTTTTTGGGTCAACAAAAAGTTGGCGAGTGAATCCTATGAAAAACATGTAAACAAGTTTATTGAATTGATTATTAAATAAAGTGCATAACCATATATGAGTGAATGTAAATGTAAATATATTCACCAAACACTTAATATTTAATAATGCACACACATACAATAATTGATCGTTTTGAGGTAAGCGTTGTTCAACTCGTCTCTCACGAGGAACTGATGGGCCTAATGAATGAGTTTTGAGGCACGCGTTGTTCTACGAACTGATGGGCCTAATGAATGAGTTTTAAGGCACGCGTTGTTCAACTCGTCTCCCACGAGGAACTGATGGGCCTAACAAATAATTTGCATACAACTTTGACAATAAGTAATACATAACTACAACCAATATTTACATTCTAAGTTTAAATCATAATATGGTATGGCACGAGTTTAAATAAACGAGTTAGTTTTAGTGACACATAATACACCCCAAAACGTGTAATTAAAAAGGGGAGTTGTAAGATTCACTCACATTGGGTGCGTTCGGTTGATGATGTTGAATGCGCACGAAGTTTGATTTAACCACGAGTGAAACTAACCTAGATAATAACATAATGGTTTGGTAAATAAGCGGTTTTATTAATCAACTTTAGTAGGATTATTGGATATACTTTTATGAGTTTAAGGCTATTTTCTAACTTTAAAAATATTATTTTTAAGTATTTTTAATTGATTGTTAAATAAATAAATAAATAAAATAATAAAAAAATGTTGACTTTTTGACCGTTGACTTGTTGACCGTTGACCTGTTGACCGGTTTTATTGTGCAAATGTATGCGCCGGGCAGGACTCGAACCCGAGACCTCCCGTTCGCGTGCACGCAGCTCTACCAACTGAGCTACGTGTCTAACCCGAAATATTTCTGTTTTTAATTATATTTATATATTAATTGAATTAATCCGAAAATCATTTATTTTAAAAACGATTTTAATGCATCGGCTCGGTGCTCGCCACAGGTCTCGAACCCGGGACCTGTGGGTTAGTTTGGCACACAGTCCACCGCTGGACTGTGTGTCCAACTTGGTAAATAATCTGTTTTTTATTATACTTAACATCTTACTGAAATTAATCCGGTTCGGTCTCAAAAAAAAGGGGTTTTATATCTGTGAAAGTGCGTGTGTCAAGAATCGAACTCGAGACGTATGCGTGTTTATTTGCACACAGTCCACCGCTGGACTGTGTGTCTAACCCGAGATATAAATTGATTTAAATTAAACATATATAATACCGAAAACTTCATCTTCTTCGTTAAGCTTTACCAGAATCGATGTCCGACTGTTCTGACAAAAATAATCAGTTTCTTTAGTGTGTTGTGATTAGCTACATGTGAGTTTAATAAAAACGAGAGAGATTAAGTGTAAGATATACCGAACAGAGCTCCTCTGTTTCGCCGGCGCAACTCCGATGATAGCAGGTTATTCCGGCGACGTGTGTTTTGCGGCAGAGGGTCTTCAGGAAGCTTGAGGTGAGTGTGGGTGGCTTCGGTATGGGCTCTAGGTGTTCTGTTTTTAGAGTAAGGCACAGAGGTGAGGGGTTTGGTTTTCCGGCGAGTTGCAGAAAATTTCCGGCGAGTGAAATAACGTCGAGAAAGGGTGTGATTGTGAGCGAAAAGGTTAACAGAAGTTAGAGGGTGTATTCATAGGGCAGAACATTGACGAATTTGGTCCATTTACCGTCTTGATTCATCGGTCAATGATTTTTCCGGCGGTTATGACTTGTGTCGCGGACTGGACATCGGTTATAACCGATGTTGAGGTAATTGCTTCGGTTAAATTAGAAGAAACCGTCCAATCTCGGTGAAATCGTCGGGATTTCCGACGATTGCGATTTTGGGCGCGACTTGACTGGATCTGATTTCCGAGATTCATTATTTCAATTAATTGTTTCGGTATCTTAACAAAAACCCAAATTGGCAGAGTGGTTGAGCGCGTGTGTGTTAAGGCTTTGTTGACCATGTTGACCTGGCTGACCCGGGTTCGAATCCCGGTAGCCTGGTTTTATTTTTATTTTCATAATTTTTAATACTTTTTCAAATATAACTTTTATAATCCAATATACTTATTAATTATGTATCGTTTAAAATTAATTTGGGCATTAAATACGCCACGAAATTTTTAACTGGTTGTTCGGTTAATAAACGGAGCGGGTTTGGTAAAATCCGGTTTTTGACGGATGTTACAAAACTTATCTAAATACAGCTTGCAGACTATATTCATCAAGTCCATAAAAGCTGTAGGTGCATTAGTGAGCCCAAAAGGCATCACCAAGAGCTCATAATGACCATATCTTGTTCTAAACGCCGTCTTGGAACGTCTTCAGTCCGAACTTTGAGTTGATGATAACCTAACCTCAAATAAATCTTTGAGAAGTAGCTTGCTCCCTGAAGCTGGTCAAATAAATCATCGATCCTGGGCAATGGATAGCTATTCTTAATTGTTAACTTATTAAGCTCGCGGTAGTCATTGCACATTCGCATTGAACCATCTTTTTTTTTTTCACAAATAGTATTGGATCTCCCCAAGGCGAAGAGCTTGGCTGAATAAATCCTTTTTCCAATAATTCCTCAAGTTGTGTCTTCAACTCCTTCATTTCTGTAGGTGCAAGTCTGTACGGGGCTCTAGCAACTGGAGCTGCACCAGGTATGATATGAATTCTAAATTCTACTTGCCTGTCTGGGGGTAGTCCGGGCAAGTCTTCAGGAAACACGTCAGCAAATTCTGAGATAACGGGTAGATCTTTGATCTTTGGCTTAGCTTCATCAATGGTCACTTGTGCCATGTAAATGACACAGTTCTTCTTCAGGCATTTCGAGGTTTTAAGTAACGAATCTTTTTCAGACAAACTATAACGTACATCACCTTGGATAGGCAGCAATTCGCCGGTCGAGGTTTTGATTTCGATGAGCTTCTTGTTACAGGCTATATGGGCATGGTTACTAGATAACCAGTCCATACCAAGAACTACATCGAAACCTACCAACTTCATTGGCAACAGCGAAACAGGAATAAAGTGATCCTTAATGGAAATAAAACATCCATCAAGAATCGTAGAAGCGGTTACTATTGTTCCATCAGCAAGTTCTACATCGTATTTTATGTCTAGAGTTCTCATGGGCAAGTTTAATAAGGCATTAAACTTATGATCTATAAATGATTTATCAGCCCCTGAATCGAAAAGAACTCTAGCGCAAACATCATTAATAAGGAACGTACCTATTATCACATTATTATCGTTCACAGCCTCCTTGGCTTTCATCTGGAAAGCGTGAGCTTTTCCTTTCTTCGCCCCACCGTCCTTAGCAGTGTCATCCTTTTTGTACTTAGGACAGTTGGGTTTGATGTCCTTTCTCGCCACAATTAAAACAGGTGGCCTCTTTCAAATCCTTACATTCCAGGGCCTTGTGCCCATGCCTCTTACAGATCCCACACGGCTTTGACTGAAGCTCATCCCGACACGCACCAAAGTGTCGCTTGTTGCACTTTCTGCATTTAGGCCTATTATCAGACCTTTGATGGTTCTTGTTTGACCCGAACTTCCTGTTCAAAACCGTCATCATCTCTCTTCCTTTTCTCACCACCTTCAGGCCGAAGAGACCTCTGTCTCTTCAAATCCTGAGTTAAGACCATAGAAAGGTCTACAGCAGACCTAAACGTCACGAGTCTAGATGCTCTGACATCACCCTTAATCTCTGGCTCTAATCCGCCAATAAAACGTGAGATGCGTTTGGATTCGGGAGTGATCAAATATGGCACTAATCTCGACATAGAGTTAATCTCCGATACATACTTCCCACAGTCGAGGTTCTTCATGGTTAGCCCAATAAATTCTGTTTCGATCCTTTCCATCTTATGAGGTGGACAATAGGTATCCTTTACCAACTCAACAAACTTTTCCCAACTTAGATTATACAGATGAACCTTCCCAGACGACTGAATCATCGACTTCCACCACCTGAGGGCGTCGCCCTTGAACGACTGCGCTACATACTGCACTCCGTCTTTCTCAGCGCACCTACTGATTTCCATAATAGTTTCGATCTCGTATAACCATCAGAGCGTTTCCACAGCTCCTTTTTCACCAGTGAAGTCACGTGGTTTGCAAGACACGAAGTATTTATAGGAGCAACCTTCCTTATTAAATTGGGTTTTTCTGCGGTACTCCTTTCTTTTCCTTTCAATATTCGACGAATGCTCAGAGTCGTCTTTCTTGTGAGAGGAATGTTCAGATTTCTTTTGCGATGAGTGCTTAGAATGGTGTGAGGATGTATACCTGGATGTGTGCTTAGAAGTATGCTTGGTATGTGAAGCACTGGATTCACCATTCTTCTCGTCACGATCTTTAATTGATTTTTCTACTTCGATGGAAATTAATGCCTGCAGTTCACCTCTAGTAGTTATAATCTGTTCATTGGCACCTCCATCCCTTCTGTTGCTATCTGCTTCATCTGAATTAGCCATCCTTGTACTTTGGCGCTGAAGCAATCACGTGGTATTTAATTAATTACACTTGTTTGATTGATTGATAACGGCACAAATGGCCTTAATAAGGGGGTGTTAAAATGTGGCACAAATAGACCTGTCACAAGGACAAATTTTTAGAGTAGCACTAAGCGCTTGAATTATAGAATCAAGATCACTAATGGATCAAATAGCTTCGAGGTTCGAACGTAGTTTTACTACCTCGAGACAGAGAGTTGTAGGCTGCAACTGTCATTGTCACGAATGGACATAACATAGCCCGAGTGCATTACATCACTAATGGATGTATTAATATGGCCGTAGGCACTACACCACTAATGGGTGTTTAATTAAAGTAATCATTGCACTCATGATTTCTGATCAAGTCAAAATGGATCATATAGGCTTGGACGTAGTCCTTTGCCTTGACGGCTTGTGTGGTTCCTCAGGTCACACTGCCAGGAGATTAATACCTTGAATATATTAACCTTTTAGAATAGAAATTCCTTGAAATGGTTTAAGTAGCTAGTCCAGATCAGGCGGACTAGTGAAGTTTAGAACGTAGTTCACCACTTCTGGATAGAAGGGACTACTTATAGGATTTCTCAACCTTAACTATCAGGGTAGAACACTATAATTAACTACCGTTTTGCCAATATATGTGACCTAATCACTTGGCAGGTGCAAACCATCAAGGAGATTTCTTGGAAATGTTTCGCAGTTCACAAATTTTGAATTAATATCGAGACATTGGCTTGAACAACTGATATGATAATAGTACATGTAACATTAATCCAAAAGGAAATTCATTAAGATTAAAATTCAAATTACAATTGCCCTAAACGGGTATTTTTACAAGACGATAAGATAGGTTGCCCTTGCAGGGACTAAAATAAGAAACATACCCTCGCAGGGGTTTTTAAAATAAAATACTTGTCCATGCAAGGACTTAATTTAAATTAAAAATAATACTTAGAAAATATAGGGAGTTCAATCCTTCTTCCCTGTTAACTTTTTCACCAACCTTTTTAATAGTTTTTGGTTCTTCTTAGCATTCTTGGTTGATTTCTCTTGTAGCTCTTTTACTCGTTCTATTGCTTCGTTCAGAACGTTCATAGTTGGCGGCGGTGGTTGCGGTTATGGTTGAGGTGGCGCAATCGGTGGATGATGACTATGGAAAGAGTATCCACCAGATTGGTAAGGATAAGGGTAATGAGCGTTCATAGCCGTTTCAAGGTAAGGGTCAGGATGAGATATGTGATGGCTATGGCTATGCTCTGGCCATGTAGAAGGATCGAAGGGGTTGTATTCTGGCAATTGTTGGTAGGTAGGTATGGGGTTATCAAAACCCGGTGGTGGAGGTGGTTGAAAAGGCTCGCCAAATGGTAAGGGTGGTTGAGGCTCAGGCTCAACAGTTGAAGGCGGTTGTTCATTGAAAGGTGAGGCATAAGAAGGTCCACCCATTTGTCGATCTTCTGGGATAGTGGGGGTAAGATGAAGGCTGGGGAGATAGTGACCCAACCCTGGGTCCCATTCGCACGGACATACGTGCGTTCCTCTTCCTAGGTGGACGAGGTGGTAGTTGTGGCTGTATTGTTCTTCAGGTGGAGGAGTATGGTGTATAGGTGTATGGTAGGATGGAGTGTGGTGGGATGGTGTGCTATGGTAAGATGGGGTGTTGTAGAATGTGTATTGTGAAAAATTTTCCTGAAATTCATGAGGATAGTGCTGTGGCATTCCAGCGTACGAGTTGGATCCGCTGGAGAGGTAAATGGGATGACCCATTGATCCCATTGCCGGCATTTCTGGGTTAGAGTCTTCTTCCATAGGCTCCGGGAAATATTTAGGTGGGGTTACAGAAGGTGAGTGAAATTGGATATCAAGGTTATAATTCCCATGGAAAAATGGGAGTGTGAGTGATGAGATTGGGTAGGTTTGTGGTGGCAACGAATCTGGCGGTGGGGAATATTCGTGGGATATAGAGTGTCGATGAGGGGACGGTTCCCACGATGGTGAGGAGTTTCCTGATCCCTCGTAAGGGTTGTAGTTATGCGGGTTCAAAGGTCCTTGACCCGCTGCTCCACCTCTCATGATGTCACACCCCGACCCGCAGCGGAATAAGAGTCGGGGCATAATTGGGTTATCACCAAAGCTCATGATATTTAGTAATATGTTTCATATTTATTAAAGTCAAAGTTACATTTCCATATATCCAAACATGTCCATACAATACAAAGTAAATAAACCAAACATAACAATCCCAAACTCTAAATCATTTTATTCTTCTAGTCCAATCCTATGTGTTTCTGGCTGCTGCTGGTTCACCTGTATCATGTGTAAAAATGGGGGTTTTTGGGTCAACATAAGTTGGCGAGTGAACCTTGTTAGATAAACATTTGTTATTTATTTTCTTGTTAGTTTATCAATGAAAAATTGTGCATAATCATAAATGAGCAAATGTAAATAACCAAGCAGTAGCAATAGCAATCACAACTATAACATACAATAACACATCATAGCATACATTAACATACCAACATCATACGATAAATAACATGAATGAAACTGTGCGATCAAGGCTCAATCAAACGGAGCCGATCGTATTGCATGTACTGAAAATGTCTGTGCGATCAAGGCTCAATCAAACGAAGCCGATCGTATGTGGGCACGCCAGGTTCACGCTCATAATGTAATGGGGAACATGCTCAACGCTCATAAAGTAATGGGGAGCGGCGGCCTATGAAATTGCATGTACTGAAAATAATAAATTGCATCCAACGATAACCACACAACAATTGAAACAAACTGAATACACATGTTCATGATATGATGTATGCACAATGATTTAAATATAATATATAGCAAGACACATGATACACCCCAAAACGTGATTAAAACGGGGAATTTGTAAGGATTCACTCACATTGGGTGCGTTGGATTGGAGATGGTGAGATGCCCACGAATTGGATGAGCGGAACAACGAGAAATAACTAACCTAAATAATAACGGAAAAAATAGTAAATGAGTGGATTTTATTAAGGATTTTAATGAAATTTTTAGATATATTTTTGTGAGTTTAAGGCTATTTTCTATCTTTGAAAATGTTATTTTTAAGTATTTTAATTGATTTTTAAATTAAATTAAATAAATAAAAATATAAAAAATATTGTTTATTTTGTGTTGACGTTGACCGTTGACTTGTTGACCTGTTGACCGGTTCAGTCAGTGTGTAAATATGCGCTGGGTGAGACTCGAACCCGAGACCTCCCGTACGCGTGCACGCAGCTCTACCAACTGAGCTACATGTCTAACCCGAAATAATCTTGTTTTTAATTATATTTATATACTAGTTCGATTTAACCAAAATTATTTTAATTTCAAAAACATTTTAATTCGTTCAACCGGTGCCAGTAACAGGTTTCGAACGCGTGACGTGCGACTTAGTGTTGCACACAGTCCACCGCTGGACTGTGTGTCTAACCTGGTTAATATCTCGGTTTTTATTATACTTAACAACTAACGGAGTTAACCGGTTCAGTTTTAAACAAAAAGGCATTTTATTACATAGGGAGTGCGTGTAGCAGGGATCGAACTCGTGACGTGTGCGTATTATTTGCACACAGTCCACCGCTGGACTGTGTGTCTAACCCGCTCATTATATCGATTTTTATTAGTCTTATGTTAAACTGCGTCTTCGTCTTCTTCGTTAATTTTACCCAGAAAAACTAAGTTCAACTGTTTTTGACTGATTCATGTCATATTCGATTTTAAACATTATAAGTAATTTAAAGGTAAAGAATGGAGAGAGTTTGGGGAAAAAGACGTACAATTAGTGTTGTTCACAGAATTCCGGCAGAGGTCCGTCGGTTCTGGAAGTGAACTATGGCTGTTAAAATCAATTAACAGTTTTGTTCGATTATTTATGAAGTTGAGGCACTTAATCAAAGTTTGACAGAAGTTTGAAAGGTCATACCAGTTCTTGGTGTGTTTCCGGAAGTTTCAGAAGTTTTCCGGCGAAGGTAGGATTTTCGACAAACGTTGACTAGGATTGATTCTGATGGTGGAGTTGTGTTAGTGACCGATTAATCACATGATTGAAACAGAAAGAGTCGAAGGAATTACCGTGTGGATGGGAGTCCCGGTTTTCCGGCGACCTTGCAGAAATTTCCGGCGAGTTGATTTAAGCGTTCTGATGGACTGAAAGTATGATGAAAGTAATATGGAAGGTTTGTCTGATGTCTCTGAGTCGCGAGAAGGGTTTTGATTGAAGTAATTTGGACTTTGATTATTTTCGGTTATAAAAACCGATGATGATGAAAATTGATGTTCATTCAATCTGAATTGATTAAAAATCGTCGGTGCATCGGTTATAAACCTGAATCTGCGATTAATCAAACGATTAGACGGTTGAATTGCCGATTTCGGTTTCTTAGTTGGCGCAACCGGTTTAAACTCGGTTTGTATATAAGAGTTATTTGTTTCCCTAAGTTGACAGAAAACAACAAGTGGCGGAGTGGTGATGTGTGTGTGTGTTAAGTCTTTGGATTTCAGTTCTGGCTGACCCGGGTTCGAGTCCCGGCAGCAACATTTTATTTTTATTTATTTTGTTTTAACTTTTTATCAAATATAATTTTTATAGTTTAGTTTGTTTATTAATTATGTATCATTATAAATCAAAATAATCATAAATATACAACGTGACATTTATACTTGATATTCGATTACAAATCGGAGCGGGTTTTGGAAACCCGTTTTTGACAAATGTTACACATGAGGCCTTTTCCCTTCGCTCCTCTAGAAAATTTTGGAGGCATCTTCGACAATTCCTATCATATAACAAATTAAAAAAAAACCAACGCAAGTAAAATAACAAAATAAGGAAACGAATAATCCTAGGTCAAAGCCTTGACTCGAGAGTCTAAGGAATGTGTTTTTCTTATATCGCTTGAGATCTAACACATTTACCCGTAAGTGTCGAATTCCCTCAAACGTTAGCTTTGATACCAACCTGTCACACCCCGACATCCACGTGTCTACGGTGGGCCCGGTGGGGAGTATCGTGACGTACGGTTGATATCATCATAACCAAATAAGCATAACACAACGGAAGTCTGGAGTAAATAAACTATTACGACCGATAAT
Source organism: Scalesia atractyloides (assembly GCA_947069175.1). Classification (NCBI taxonomy): domain Eukaryota; kingdom Viridiplantae; phylum Streptophyta; class Magnoliopsida; order Asterales; family Asteraceae; genus Scalesia; species Scalesia atractyloides. Next base: position 91,831,622 of record CAMTDV010000025.1, read on the forward strand.
GTCTAGTGTCCACAATAAATATACAGACATGGTTGTAACTAGATCCACAGGCGGATCGAAATACATACAAAATGATAACAGACTATAAACAGGCAATTTCCTAAGGTCGCAACTCCTTGGTTATTCGCCCCGCAGCTCCCGGCCTATTCCGTACTTGCAACCTGTAACTTTAAGCTTTTGAAAATACGTCAGTTTACACTGGTAAATACGCTCAACCGACTCATTTTGAGAACTTTTTTTGGTGCACAAGGCACATTTTCATAAATAACTTGGAGTTAAATGCTTGGTTGGTCCCTGTGGTTTGTGAAAATTGCAGACTTGGTCCTAGTGGTTCACTAATTACACACTTGGTCTCAATAGTTTCAATTTTTGCACTCGGGTGGTCCTTACCACTAACCTTTGTTAGATTTCTTAGTTAAGTATATGTGAAATTACTATATTACCCTTGAATAATTAAAAAGAATTAAAAAAACATAAAGAAAAGAGACCCACTACTCATCTTCTTCATCACTTCCCCCCTCTCTCTTTCAAAAACCCAGTCACCACCACCACCTCTCCTTCACAACCTGCAACCCCCACAACTGCCATCACCTTGACCACCGTATGGTTTTTGCTTTGCCTTTCTTTTTCACTAATTGATTGTCACAGTAAGAAAAATTGAAATTGGAGTGACTAGCATAATATTATTTCTTTTATTCTGAGTAACTCGAGAAGGAAACTAGTTGAAAATTTATTAGTGGTGGCTATTTGTGATTTGTTAAGGTTCATGACTGTACGTGAAGCCATAACTTTTGTACTGCTTTTAGAATATGAGAATTTGGTGTTTATATCATAAACTGAAATTGGTGTTTGCATCATAAATTGTAGTGGTAGTGAAGATGAAAGGATCGTATAGAGAGAGAAAGAGGAAAGCAGAGATGAAGGTTAACTGCGTGAAGGTTATTTGGGGTTGCTGATGGTGGATTGGGGATGGACGGGGGAGTGGTTCGACGATGGTGGTGTTGATTTCACAGTGGTTGAAGATGACGGCGGAGGTAGTGGGTTGAAGGTGATGGTGGTAGTGGTGGGTTTACGGTGGAGGTGGAGGTTGTGGGTATACGGTGGAGGTAGAGGTGGTGGTCGAAGGTGACGGCGAGAAGGTGGGTATATGGTGGAGGTGGTGGTGGTGGTTGCAGGTTGTGAAGGAGAGGTGGTGGTGGTGGTAACTGGGTTTTTGAGAGAGAGGGGGGAGTGATGGAGAAGATGAGTAGTGGGCCCCTCTTCTATATTTTTTTTATCTTTTTAACTATTCAAGGGTAATATAGTAATTTTATATATACTTAACTAAGAATTCTAACAAAGGTTAGTGGTAAGGACCACCCGAGTGCAAAAATTAAAACTACTAGGATCAAGTGTATAATTAGTGAACCATTAGGACCAAGTCTGCATTTCGCAAACCACAGGGACCAACCAAGCATTTAACTCAATAACTTGGGATAGTACAAATGACCTTGTATACAGATTTACATGCTGGCTTTTACATATGAGGCCCGGTACAAAAACCGAGACATGATCGACTGACACACCACTCTGAACTTTCACAAAGAAAGCAGGATAGCAATTTCCCAGTGTATGCCTACACGCCATGCTATATTGTCGTGGCCACTACCAATTTAGTGAGCCAAGGATATCCCAGACACGGTCAAGCCCACCCCCAATGTTTTAGTTTCAGTCAAAACAGATCAAAACCGGGTTATGTAAAATTTCAGTTAATTATCGCAACTGGATAAAACATTATCCCATACCTGACCAAGCGGTAGTAATCTACCGTACCCCAATCCCGTATAGGGAAAATAAGTTAAGAGTATTTACCTGAATTTGAAGTTCACAAGTAATCCAAATTCAGCCGTATTCCAGAGCAAGTACAGGAGCAATCTACCGGGAGGCGTTCAGACTGGAGTGATGGTAATTAATGACCAACATTAGAATGCTAACGGTCCTTAGTTAAGTCCTAGACTTGGACCGGTTAGTCTTAGTTAAATTGTGATACGGTACGATACGCTAGATTAAGCGGTGACCGGAATAGAATGTTAATTGGACCCGACAAGTACATAGACTTGTATAATATGGGAAGACCAATAACATTCTGGATTTTGATAAGGAATGGACAAAGTTAAACCCGTTGTGGTTAAAATACGTAAATTAGCTACGTATGCTTAACCGTATGCGTATATGTGAAACCGGGTAACCGTGTGAGTCTTATATAAGTTCCATAATGAGATATGCTTAAAATATGTTATAAAATCATTAGCATTTGCAAAGATAGGCTCGAGTTACATTTAAAACCGATTACAAGGGCACTTTGGTCATTTTTAGGCTTATAAAAGATGTTTAAAGTGAATCCAATGTTATGACCTAAAATATTCTGTAAAAAACATATATTTTATCATGTTATAACAGTAGGATATCAAGTATATGTGTGTTTGATGATTTTGAAACATACTATGTCCCGCATGGGCATTTTAGTAATTTCACACATAGTTTTGAAGCCGAATTTGGGATTCTGAGTTCGGGACTTGTACTTACTGTTATACTAAAAATAAATTTATAATTCAGTAGGTAACAAGTCTCGGCTCATGGTTATGGTTTTAAACCATACTTATGCGCCAAAAAGGCGTAAAAGTCGCTTAAATGCCGTTAAACGATATTTAATATAAACTGAAGTTAGGACCTGTTTTAAATGTCGTTTAACTTATAACATCAGTAAGTTAAGGTTTTGATTATAACAAGTTTGATTCTTGCTATTTTTCCGTAAAAAAAGGTAGTTTAGTCATTTAGCGGCGATTAGCGATTCTTAAGCATGCATTCAAGCCATAAACTGAACAAACATCCTAATTGGTCCTACTTATCTTAACATTTCATTAGTTATACCATCCACATGCTCATATGTGCTAAAAATCTCATTTTGCGCAAAAGGACCTATTTGCCAAGTTTTAAGGATTTTTACGGAACTTATATAATAACTCATATTTCTTAGGAATTGAGTCACGAAACTTTAGGAAAATATTCTAAACATAATCATGGTCATAAAATGACCATAACTTAGTATCAAGAATGGCTCAAAACGGGTCAGAACTGAAAGTCAACAGAAAGTCAATTGTTTGAGACTTCCGGTTACGAACCGAGCCTAGACCAAAAATTGACGAAACGTACATGATGGTATATGTTCAAATACCTATTTTAAGGTTATTAATGCTTTAAAACATATTTTATAACATCCGGATCATTAGTTATGAATTTTACAAAAACTGCCCAGTTTGACTTTTATTGACTTTTCGGTTGACTCGTCAATTGGCCATGAATCCGTGAAAAGCTGAAAATGCCCTCTTGAGGGTTTATTACCTCCATCATTAGGAGCACGTAGGAGCTTTCGTTACGCACAATGACGGAGTATACACGATTTAGAGCAAAGTTAAGGCGTAATTACGACGAGAGTTTGTTCTAGGCTAATAGATATAAGAATTCACTAAGCACGAGTTTGAACACTTACATTAGGTCCAAATGAGTAGTAGGAACGAAATGGAACACTTAGATTTGATCAGAACTCCTCTGGCATGAATTTGGTGAGTCTAGAGTGCATGAAGATTGTTGCAATTCACAAGATTGTTCATTTTAAGAGCTATGGAGGATAGAGGGTAGGTTGCCAGGTGTTTAGACATGATTTCAGATGTTTACAAGTGTTTTGAAGTGTTAAACACTGAGCAAAAGGTGGCAAAATCGCGAGAGATGTGGTAGGTTTGGTGGCAAATGCAGGAAACTGCAGCTGGCACACACCAGCTGAAAAAGTGTGACCCCCGCGCCACGTGCCACCTTTGTTGCACCTGGCACGGCACGCTACGGTGCCTTTTTCTCAAAATTTTCATTTTTCCCCTGGACTTCCCAAACCTCCATATTTTGATATTTTTGCATGTTTTAGTCTGTGTGGCCATCGATTGACACCCTCGGGAATAAAACCGAACATTGTTAAGTTTTGGGTTCGTTAAAAGGTCACTCTGAGGCATAGATTAAGCATGTTGACACTTTTAGTCCCTTAACTTATATAATTGTCGTTCAGAGGTTATAATAATTACATAACGACGCTTTGGTCCCTCTTGGCTAATACGTGGCGTACGAGGATTGTCGAGACACGTGACGGAAATTAAATGGACGAAAAACACTTAGTGTTACATGACCCGTTTGGAAGTTTTTTGAAATCCATCACTTTCAAACAACCAAACTTTACGAATGTTGTAACATTAACAAATCAAAACGCAATTAACACATAATTTAAAGACACACTACGAATCAATAAGCCACGAACCTTAGAGCTTTCCTTTAAGCTGTGTATCACTCCCGGCTTTATCACCCGCCTTGCTACTCGAGTCGCCTATTAAGTACAACCCGATATTTTTTAAGTCATCTTCAAATTTCAGTTTATCATTCTTCCAATGCATCATTTAATTATCATATATCATGTTTCACATACTTCTACTAAAACCCACTTATAGATACACATGCTAGTAAACCCTAACACATCTTTCAAGTAATCACTTCACGGATTTAGCAAATATGATGATTCCGAGCAGGTAGACTACCATTATTTCACTTTAATTCTTACAATTTATGCAAGAATTGCAACATCAAAAATTTCACTAAACTTCAAAACATCATTAAATGTTAAATTTCAACATACCTTATAATTCCCTAGCATAGGTGATCAATTTGCTAAGTCTTAGGGTTTTGGTGATCTCCCCCTTCTTCTTGTTTCTGGTCGCACACACACACACACACACCTGGTGTGTTGTGTTTTTAATTTTTTTGGTTTTTATTAAATAACTAGTTTCCTTTATTTGCTATTTTAGCCCCTCTTCCGGTTCCCCTTTTTCTTTAAAGGTTTTTAACTAATTATATTCTTTATTCTATAATGTATTAGTTAACTTGGTTCGTTAACCTTGGTCAAGTAATTATAACAATATACATACACATATATACAGACATGTACATATACATTTTATAATATAATATATTTGGGGTGTTACAACTTTACAGATTATTTTTTCTTTGACAAGCAAAATTTTATCTACGTCTCGATGTATTTTTTTTGATATCGTGTTATAAGTTGTATGTACTGATAATCGAAACACAAATGTACATGTTATGAAACTGAGAAGTTTTCGGTTTAACGCGCTGCAACACGGACGGGACATATGAAAGTAATGGATCAGGCTTCAATCATAACAGAATGAAAGATTAGTTATAATTACAACAAACTCCTCTATATATATAGAGGCTAACCAACATAACTACTCTACTCAACTCAACTAACTCAAACCAATACATACAAACTTATATATATCTCTAATATGCCCCCTCAAGCTAAACGGGGGGAATCCACGTGAAGCTTGGACCGAAGAGAACTATAACGATCTGCTGAAAGACCCTTAGTCAAAATATCTGCATTCTGTGAAACAGTAGACACATAACAAATCCGTAACATCCGAGACAAAACCAGATCTCTAACAAAGTGCAAATCAATCTCAAGATGTTTAGTCCGCTGATGAAATACCGGATTTGCAGCAAGATAAGTGGCCCCAATGTTGTCACACCAAACTGTCGGTGAACAACTCAAAAAAACATGTAACTCCCGTAATATAGACATAATCCACCTCAACTCAGCAGTTGTATGTGCATGAGCACGATACTCAGCCTCAGTACTCGACCGAGCAACAGTATGTTGTTTCTTGGAACTCCAACTAATCAAGTTGGAACCAGGAAACACACAATAACCAGTACTGTCAGTCATCAGGGCATCCAGGCCAGTCTGCATCAGAATAAGCATGAATATCCATCCTAGAAGATCATCTAATACTCAAGCCACAAGTCAAGGTACCTTTAAGGTACCGTAAAATCCTCTTGACCGCCTCCTAATGTCTGTCAGTAGGTGTCTGAAGAAACTGAGACACCTTACTAACAACATATTCAATCTCAGGATGAGTCAAGACCAAATACTGAACAACACCAATAGTACTACGATACAAAGTGGCATCAAGTAAAGGTATACCTGTGTGCCTAGAAAGCTGTCTACCAGAAGTAACAGGAGTAGACAAAGGACGACACTGAGCAAACCAGTGCGCTGAAGAAGATCAAGTAAATAACGCTGCTGAGAAAGATGAAGAACATCATCAAAGAAGGTAGCCTGAACTCCCAAGAAATAAGAAAGCTGACCAAGATCTTTGAGCGCAAACCAAGAATGTAAGCGCTCAATCAAATGAGTAACAAAATCCGGAGAACTCCAGCAATGATAATATCATCAACATAAACCAATACATAACACATCACTGAATCTCTACTATAGATAAATAGAGAAGTGTCAGAAACACACTGAGAGAAACCATCAGCAATAAGAGTAGAAGAGAGCTTGGAAAACCAAGCTCTAGGAGCCTGCTTCAGGCCATAAAGAGCCTTCTGCAAAAGACAGACATGGCATGGTCTAGAAGCATCAACAAAGCCCTGAGGCTGTGCCATATACACCGTCTCAGATAAGTCACCATGAAGAAAGGCATTGTTGACATCAACCTGCCGAACAGACCACCCACGAGAGAAAGCAATAGAAAGAACAATCCAAATAGTGGTGGGTTTGACTACTGGACTAAAAGTCTCAGTATAGTCAATACCCTCAGTCTGGTGAAAATCCTTTGCTACAAGCCGTGCCTTATAGCGACTCACAGAACCATCAGGATTTCTCTCAATCTTGTAGACCCACTTGCAACCAACAATGTTGGCACCAGTGGGAGCCGGAACCAAACGCCACGTTTGGTTGGCATACAAAGCATCCATCTCAGCACGCATCGCATCCCACCAAACAGACCACTGCTGAGCCTGACGAAAAGAAGTATGCTCTGTGGTGGGAGCAGTAGTGGCATGAAAAACCACATGATCAGGAAACTGTCTAGGCTGACGAGTATGGTCGCGAGAACGAGTAACCATAGGATGCATAATAGGAGGAGGAGGAGGAGGGGGAGGTGGTGATGAACCAGGAAAAGAAGTAGAAGGAGAAGAAGAAGAAGACGTAGGAGAAGAAGAAGTAAAAGATGAAGGAGGAGGAATGAAAATCGGAAAAGAATAAGAAGAAATATGAGAAGAAGAAGATGAAGAAACAGATGAAGTACGAGGAATCTCAAAAATCGTCTCAAAGAATCGAACATGTTGAGACGCATAAGTGCGATACGTGTGAAGATCATAACAAAGATATCCAAGATGAGATGGGGCATAGCCAACAAAGATGCAAGGAACGGATTTAGGTGAAAGCTTATCCGTTCTAGTATCACCAAGAAATGGATAACACAAACACCCAAACGTGCGAAGAAAAGAATAATCAGGTGAAACACCAAACAATGTCTCAAAAGGAGAAGAATAGTGAATAACCGGTGAAGGCAACCGGTTAATGAGATAAGCAGCAGTAGCATAAGCATCATACCAAATTTTCTTTGGTAAATGAGAATGAAAAACAAAGCACGAGCAACCTCAGAAGGTGACGATTTTTACGCTCGGCTATCGCATTTTGTGGGGGTGTGTAGGGACATGAGATAAGGTAAGCTATACCAGACTTGGAACAAAATCGAGCCATCGGTCCATGAATGAGATCAGGAGCACCATCACACTGAAGGTGTTTGATGATGCATGAGAAAAGATTCTCAACAAGCGGTTTAAAGTGACAAAATGAATCAACCGCTCGAGAATGATGTGTAAGAGGATAAATCCATGTGAATCTGCTAAAATCATCAATAAACGTAATAAAATATCAATAACCATCACAAGACAAAACTAGAGAAGGTCCCCAAATATCACAATGAATCACATGTAATGGTACTATAGAGTGAGATACAATCGAATCAAATGATAATCGTGTAGATTTCGACGTACTACAAGCAACACAATGAGAACACATGGATTTATCTAAAACACGTAAAAATGGAAAACGAGCCATAACTCCATCAGACGGATGTCCTAAGCGAGATTGCCACATCTCTCGCGAAACAGCTGCAACAGCAGTCAACGAATACAGCTGATAAGGACTACCACGCGTGTGGTGAAGGAGCTGTCCCTTGAGGCTCTGGATAATCAAACCAACATGAGAAAAAGTAATAGTAAGCGGATGATCAATCACAAGCTGAGAATAGATAGTAAGTTCTTGGCTAGGCTAGGAACTACTAAAACATGTCTAAGTATGATGGTACTACTAGATAAACGCAAATAAGCAAAACCAATGTGAGATATGGCAAGAGATGTAGCATCGCCAATAACAACCCGCTCAGTACTGGTATAAGGAACCGAATAAAAAACAAGTGATAGCTCACCAGTCATATGTGCGGAAGCTCTTGAATATGGAATCCATGAAGCAACCAAATCACATGCGGATGACAAGTCAGCTACAAACCCAAAATGACCAGTAACACCAGAATTCGCTGGTCCAGTAGATATATTCGAAGTCGCTGGTCCAGAACTCGAAACATCAGAAGGCCCAACACCTGATCCAGTAGCAGAATGAGCCCAGTAGCAGAATGAGCCTAGTTCACAAAATGACTTGGGCCAAAACCTGATCCAACACCACTATCACTACTGTCTAAGCTAAGAACACTAGTAACAGAAGGACCTGGACCAACAATACCCGATGAATATCCACTACTGTTTGGAGTATTATAACCCGGTGAAGATCCAGTAACATAACACCCGTATTCTCCAAGTATGTTTGAATCAAAACTCCCATCAACTGGACCTGGAACATTTCCCCTAAAATTAGGAACCCTAACTCCAAAATTAGAATCCCTAGATCCATAACAATACGCAATATTCGCACTATAGCCTCTAATTCCTTCAGTCGACCACCGATTTGTTGATTGATTGAAACCTCCTCGTTGATTGCCATATCTACCACCACTGCGACCACCGTGTGGCCTCCAACATCCACCACGTCCACCAGAGTTCGAATTAAATCGATGATAACAATTATTAGCACGTGTCAGGTTTGTCACAAATTTGACACACAACTGTTGTTTGAGAAGAAATATCAGTGTGCGGAGGTGGTCGTACAGTCATGACTGCCATAGCAGCTATTGGAACAGAGTGTGAGCTTTGATTTTTTTAGACGAGATTCAAAGGTCAACAACTTAGCTCTGAGTTGAGAGAATGTAGGTTTTGAATCAGAATTTTCAATATTGGTAACAAACATTCGAAAATTTGGATGTAAACCATTTAGGATTTGTAATATCAGACTTTGCTCTGTAATTGGATCACCTAGAGAAATCAACTGATCAAACAGATTCTTTGTGTCACACCCCGACCCGCAGCGGAAAAGGTGATCGGGGCATGATTGGGTTATCATCAAAGCTCATGACATTTATTATAACGTTTCATATTCATTATTACAATTTAAAGGGAAACATACAATCATAATTACATCATGTTCTAAACATCATTCTAGACTTCATTGTTTTCTTCTAAGGCATTTCCTATGTTTTTCCTTGCTTCATCCTGTTCACCTGTATCATGTGTAAAAATGGTTTTTGGATCAACAAAAAGTTGGCGAGTGAATCCTATGAAAAGCATTTGAACAAGTTTATTGAATTGATTATAAAATAAAGTGCACAACCACATATGATTAAATATAGATGTAAACATATTCATAAAACACTTAATATCAGATAATGCACACACATACAATAATAAATTGTTTTGAGGCACGCGTTGCTCAACCCGTCTCTCACGAGGAACTGATGGGCCTAATGAATGATTTGCATACAACTTGACAATATGAAATACATGACTACAAACAATAAATACATTCTGAGTTTAGATCACAATATGGTATGGCATAAGTTTAAATAAACGAGTTAATTTTAGTGACACATGACACACCCCAAAACGTGTAATTAAAAAGGGGAGTTGTAAGATTCACTCACAGTGGGTGCGTTCGGTTGATGATGTTGAATGCGCACAAAGTTGGATTTAACCACGAGTGAAACTAACCTAGATAAACATAATGGTTTGGTAAATAAGCGGATTTTATTGATCAATTTTTAGTGGGATCATTGGATATAATTTTGTGAGTTTAAGGCTATTTTCTAACTTTAAAAATGTTATTTTTAAGTATTTTAATTGATTTTAAATAAAATAAATAAATAAAAATAATAAAAAATGTTGACTTTTTGACCGTTGACTTGTTGACCGTTGACCTGTTGACCGGTTTGATTGTGTAATTGTGTGCGCCGGGTGAGGCTCGAACCCGAGACCTCCCGTTCGCGTGCACGCAGCTCTACCAACTGAGCTACGTGTCTAACCTGAAATATTTCTGTTTTTAATTATATTTATATACTAATTGAATTAATCCGAAAATCATTTATTTCAAAAACGATTTTAATGTCTCGCTCGGTGCTCTCCACAGGTCTCGAACCTGGGACCTGTGGCTTAGGTTGACACACAGTCCACCGCTGGACTGTGTGTCTAACTTGGTAAATAATCTGATTTTTATTATACTTATATACAAACTAGATAATTTCATTTCTGCCTTATATAAAAAGTTTGATAATTGCCAGAACCGGTGCGGTAGTCTGGACTCGAACTCGCGACGTATGTTTTAAACGCGCACACAGTCCACCACTGGACTGTGTGTCTATCTTGGTTATTATTCCGGTTTTTATTAAACTTAACATCTATTTGCAATGAATCCGGTTCAGTTAAAAAAAGAACATTTTTATTAAGGCGAGTATGCGTGGGACAAGAATCGAACTCGGGACGTATGCGTGTTTATTTGCACACAGTCCACCGCTGGACTGTGTGTCTAACCCGAGATAAAACTTGATTTAGATTATATATATATATAACTGAAAACTTCATCTTCTTCGTTAATCTTAACCAGAATCGATGTCCGACTGGTTCGACGATTTAATCAAGTTCTTTAGTGTGTTGTGATTAATTACATGTGAGATTAATAAAAAGAATGAGAAATTATGTGTAAGATATACCGAACAGGGCTCCTCTGTTTCGCCGGCAAAATTCCGGTGATAGCAAGTTATTCCGGCGACGTGTGTCTTGCGGCAGAGGGTCTTCAGGGAGCTTGTGGTGAGTGTGAGTGGCTACGGTATGAGCTCTAGGTGTTATGTTTTTAGAGTGATGCAGAGAGGTGAAAGGGTTCGGTTTCCCGGCGAGTTGCAGAAGTTTTCCGGCGAGTGAAATTACGTCGAGAAAGGGTGTGATTGTGAGCGAAAAGGCTAACAGAAGTTAGAGGGTGTATTTATAGGGCAGAACATTGACGAATTTGGTCCGTTTTCCGTCTTGATTCGTCGGTTAATAATTTTCCGGCGGTTATGACTTGTGTCGCGGGTTCAGACGTCGGTTATAACCGATGTAATAGTTAAGGCTTCGGTTAAATCAGAAGAAACCGTCCAATCTCGGCGAAATCGTCGGGATTTCCGACGACTCCGATTGGCGCGTCAGTTTTGAATTCGAGTTTGATATTTGAATTAATTGTTCTGATATGTTACTAAAGAACACAAGTGACGGAGTGGTTTGATGGATGAGAGTTAAATCGTTTGTTGACCAGGTGACCCGGCTGACCCGGGTTCGAAACCCGGCAGCCTTGTTTTATTTTTAAACCACTATTTTTAATACTTTTTCAAATGTAAATTATATATTCCATTATACTTATTAATTATGTATCGTTTAAAATTAATTTGGGCATTAAATACGCAACGAAAATTTTTTAACTGATTGTTCGGTTAATAAACGGAGCGGGTTTGGTAAATCCGATTTCTGACGAATGTTACACTTTGCCTCATCACAAACCTGAATCACTGATTTATCTCCTTGTTTTAAACAATGAAATTGTGTTCGAATATAATTCTGATTGGCAAATACCTGTTGTTAAAACAATTCTTCAAGCTTCTGCCATAACTCTGCAGATCTGGAAGCATCTCGAGCCAACTGAATCAGCGACTAAGACAAATTTGCAGAGATAAAAGCTGATACATATGCATCTGATTTGTCCCAAGCAGTTCTAGCTTCCTCAGATTTGGTGGATCACAATTGATGTTACGATGTTGAAGAAGCCCTGACGTCTTCAAAATCAGTGTTGTTTGATGCTTCCAGTTCAGGTAATTTGTTTCATCAAGCTTAATTGGCATTAGATTCATAACATTTTGAAATGGATTAGGATTTGGTGTAGCAATCGTTGAAGATTGAGTTTCAGAAACCGACATAATGAACACAGATCAGAAGATAGAAGAACACATAAATTGGAGAAGAAAGAGATTGGAGATTGATCGGAAAAGGAATGAATGGAAGGATCTGGAATCTAGAGCTCTGATACCATGAAAGTAATGGATCAGGCTTCAATCATAACAAAATGAAAGATTAGTTACAATTACAACAAACTCCTCTATATATATAGAGGCTAACCGACACAACTAACTCTACTCAACTCAACTAACTCAAACCAATACATACAAACTCATATATATCTCTAATAACATAAACTACTTGCTTACAAACATATATGGATGAGGCCGTTTCTCACAATATGGATGATTTCCATTTAATTTCTCCTTTATTTTTAACAGCATGCTTACTTTCTTTGTCTATATTGAATAGAATCATCCGCATAAGATCGATTTTTTTTACTAAGTGTAGGATGTTTTTGTGTATACTGCAGATTATTTGAAATAAGTTGTCATTGTTATGGAGTTTGTTATAGGTAATAGCCACATAATATATTGAAATATATAGAACTATTGTTCACATGGACATGTAAAGGTGATTATAGGTTAGACTGTATGTACATAACTTACTTTCTCATGCTAAAAGGTCCATAAATTAAACTCTGTGTATGTAAAATCTTTAGGAACAATTCTATTCGCTCAACGGTGAATACATTATATTGTTGCATCATTAAAATAATAGTTTATGACATGTTTATATATGTTCTAAATATTTAGTGCACAAAACTAAACATAATCACACACATATATACACTATAGTTCTAAAATAGTGAATTTACTACGTGTATTCACTATGATACAATATATATATATATTATATATAGTTTTTCATGATTTAACTGTATTTATATATATATATATATATATATATATATATATATATATATATATATATATATATTAGTTTTTCATGATTTAACTGTATTCATCAATCAATACATGTATTTATAGCTGAATAAAATGATTTTAAAACCTTTTGTGATCCTCATTTAAACCAACTGTACTATATAAACATTTACATTTCTAGTCACTTATAGGTTTTATTACCTGCACATTTGTAAGTAAACGGTTAAAAACAGGGAAAAAACACATGAATAAATTAGTTTAATATTTTTTTATGTGCACGACATATGCATTTGTATGTAAGAAGTGAAAATTTTAATAATATGAACCAACCATTGATTAATTTTTGTTAACAATTTTGGTTTGTTCTTACAATATAATATAGTGTTTGTAATGAACTATACTCTCTCTTTCTCTAGTGTCCACGTGAGGCGAGAGATATAAGCACCGGTAATTACGTAACAATAATTTTTTTTCAAATTAAGAAAAACTATAGCAATGCAATACTCAAATTAAAAATAATAAAAATAACCCTAGCGGCGTTTTATTGCGAATAATTTTTATTTTTTCGCAAGGCACGATCAAAAATCATACATCCAAGTTTGGAGATTGGACTTGGACATTCTTCAAGAATGGAAATAATCAATATGCTGAGAAACATATTCAAAAGAATTTTTTCCCTAACGAAAGACTAGTTTGGATCCAAACTAAGGATATGCCTCTGATCCAAACTGACGATATGCCTCTTTGTGCATGGATGCCAAATGGTTACAAAAGGGTTGCTGAAGCTTGGGGCGAAGTGATGTTCTTTAAAGAGGATCTGGTAGAAAGTTTAGAAATCGGGCGATTATGTATCAAGACGGTTATTTGAAAAGTATATATGAAAACTTGACTATATCTATTGATGGTAGGGTATCTGACATTTATGTAAAGGAATTTGCTAGTGGTTTTCTTTAACAAAAGTGATCAATGATCACATTGAGTACGGGAAACAAATGGTATATAACATGAGCGGGAGCAAAGCTGTTTTGGAAAGTTTGATCAAGAGTGTTAGAGATTTGATGTCGAAGCAATAAATATTATTTTCCTAAACGCATGTGGAATAGGGAACCCGATAAAAAGAAGGAAAAATCATGAAAAGTTGTTGTAAGCATAATGTTAACTTTATGGGTTTGTAGGAAACTCATAGGATTGTTCTTGACTTGCTAAAAAGTTAGGAGTGCTTAGGGTAATTTCCAGTTTGATGAATCATATGTGTTGATAGTAGATTTTTTTTATATATAAAGTTGGAGAAAATTTCTCTAAGAAAAGTGGTATTGGTTTTCGTCTTGATATTTTTCTTGACAATTTTCGCAGTCACGATCCTTGAAAAAATATGTAAAATAACAAAAACGAGGGTGAGTACCAAAAACAAAAGTGTAGGTAAAATGAAAAGGAAAATGAAAATGAAGAGAAACTAAACATATATAAAATAAAATGGTCAATATCATAACTTGGGTCTTCCTAAGGAATTCCGTATCCCCGTCAATAATGTGTGTGTTTAGGTAGTGATTTTTAGTCGATATATTTTGAACACGTTTACTAAGGTTTTAAATTTATAAAATGATTTTTATTTTAATTGAATACACACAACAGGTAGTGAATATATTGCGTATAATATAATTTAGATAAGAACCAAGTATCGTACACGGATACACTTCCACTACTCAACCTTCCATTATTATTTTGACCAATTTTATTTATAGATATATTAGTAGACTAAATAGTAATAAATGGACTACTCGATAAGTCATTCTTATTTAATTTGTTAATTTTATTAGTGTGGAAGAATGCTTAATTATTCTTATCTATCTTTTAATAAAAATAAAAATAGAAAGAGGCTCTTGTTTAGGTTAATGTGTTTCCATCAATCTTTGTCACAACATATTTGATGGATTGGTTTGAATTTGCCAGCTTTATAGGCTATTCATTTGACCATTTCTAGTCTTTAGACTAGTAAACAATATGCCACAATAAAACTAGTGTTAAGGCCATCTTGGTTTATAATCTTTTCATAACACTTAGTTTGTGTTATTTCGAGCTTATACTCAGGATTCCAGTTTTGATCTATTAATTAAGTTACCAAATAAACACAATAGATCCTCTTTTTATCTTGTTTACCTCAAGCATCTTTATAGTCGTGATCCCTTTTCGGGTCCAACAAATATATAAGTACTTAGTAACAATCTCATCAGTTTCACTACTTTTTCGGATTATCGAACCCCCATTAATTAACTTTTCTTAACTTTTACCCTCTATTCGTATCTATGCATTACTAGAAGTCTCCCTAAGGATCTTGATGTAATATCAGAATCCCTTTATTAACATCGTATCTGATCAATGGTACCTAAAACCGTACGTACACCCGATTATATTATCCTTGGATTAATTTATTCAAATTAAGTTATTCGTTTGATTTGTTTTAGGAGCCAAATAATGATCTTGTCACAATGATAAGAAACCAAGAATTAGTAAGATAATCACACTTATAAAATAAAATACTAGATTATATAAGTTCAACTAATCAAAGAGTGAGAGGGAACAAAGAGATTACAACCATATGGAGATCTTAACACTTTAATCTATGGTGACTACCAATCTTGCATGATGATCATGCTTAATATCAAATGTGTATAAAGTGTTCCTCAACTCTCATTTATTACATTTATTTTGTGAACTAACTATCGATGCCATATTGATGAAGTGGGAGATCAAAGATAGAATGTTGGAATTCTATCTTTGGAGAGGTTTCGGTCGACATGAAAGCCTTCGCTAAGGATCAACCTCTATTCTTTCAAGAAAGAAGGCTTAGGAAGAATCAAAGAAATGGCACACTTAAGCATGAATACACTAAGGTCCATGGATCATCCACACATTCAAGGAGTTATGGCCCTTAAATGGGTCTAGAGAGCTTTGGGAACAAGTCCTAAGAAACAGAAAGCTGACACTTTAGGCACTCCAAGGCATACCAAATGATTAAGATGTGAGCCCTATTTATAGGCTGCCTGGAGGCTAATGTGCACGGGCATGTATGATACTTTTGTCGTAGATTCTTCAAAAAGCTCTTTTTTTGTCAGGGTTCATGTACAAGCACGGGTGTGCTCAAGCTATGCACGTGAGTGCATTGGGACATGTGTCCAGATAGGCCCCACATCTGGTGACAACTAGTGTACTTCTTGTCTTCCATTTTGTTTTTTTCTTGATTTGTCTTTTCTGGAGGCATGGTTATGCACCATAGTGTGCACGGGCATGCATGACAGTTTTGTCTTGCCCACTAACTTTCATGCTTTTCCAAAAGGCTGTCTTGAGGCGGCATGGCCGTGCACAAGTACATACGAGCATGCAGAGGCAAACTTGTATTTTTCTTTCGTTTTTCATCGGTTTTCACTTCTTTTCAATTTTGGACCTTAAAATCTTACAAAAATAAAAAAAAGATCGATTTACGTAGTGTTTCCTCATAATAAAGCCTTAAAAGTACATATATAAATGTGGGTAAATATATCATCAAGCTTATCTCGGACACAGGTTTTAAACTGTTATCTTTGGATTAGGTAAACTTTTTGACGCCATACATTGGTATGGAGGAGGTTAAAAAGCTATTTGGTTGTGTGGGCCGGACAAATCTCTTGGCCTAGATGATTTTTCTTTTGGGATCTTGAAGAAGTATTGGGGGCCACGGTTATAAAAATCCCGACTAGCGATTGCTACAACATTGTTTGGGGGCACATCAAAGATGAGGTTTTCGGTTTTGTTTTGGAATTTTCTGAGTTGGGTTCTTATTCTCATGGTTACAAATCTTCTTCTATCACTTGAATTCCAAAAACTTCTACCCTTGTGCTTACTACAGGTTATAAACCGATTAGTCTGATTAATATGTTTGGCTAGTTAGTTGGCTAAGGTCACAATTGGGTGATTAGTGTAGAATGGCCAACATTCACTAAAGGCAGACAAAGATGGTGCTCTTATTATGAATGAGGTGGTGAATTATTATGAAAAGAAAAAAAAAAAGAAGTTGATGATTTTCAAGATTGATTGGGTTAGGATCCATTTAGTTGGAATATATAACTCAAAATGTCTTCTATGGATTTAACATAAGCGGATCAAGGGATTAATTTTTGCTTGTCTTTGATGAGAGTTTTGGTTTTGGTGAATGGTAGCCCTAATGCGGGTCAAGATCTTAGATAAGGAGATCCTTTCTCTCTTTTTTTATTTATTACAGCCATGGAGGGGCTTCAAGTAGCTTTAGATAATCTTATTCCTGTTGGGCTTTATAAAGGTTTCGAGCACCTTATTAAATTTATGCAGATGATGCTATTTTCCTTGGGGAATGGTATTCTCACAACATTCGCGCCTTTCTAATTTGTTGTTATGTAGATGGCGCAATCTTCCTTGGGAGTGGTCTTCTCACAACATTCGCGCCTTGATCCAAGCACCATATTAAATGTAAAAGTTCTTGATTGATTCTTGAAATTTATAAAAGTAGAGAAATTAACTAGATCTTCATACAACTTTTCTATATCCAACTAGGAGTGTAAAGGGAACGTGTTATTCGAGATTGACTTGTTAAAAACTCGAATCGGGTTGAGTTTAACGAGCTCAAACTCGAGTATATATTGTAACTCATTTAATAAACGGGTGTGAGTACGAGTTTCATACCAAGACTGAGTGGGTCATCGTAAACCTAAACGAGCCTTTCATTTATATTAACGTAACAACTTTTATTTCACAAAGTCTAACTCGAGATTAAAAATTACTTAAGAGCCAAATTAGAGCTTTTGATATAGAATTCAACACGAGCCAAATTCGAGCTTTTCATATAAAACTCGAAACGGTTCGAAGTTGAGCTTAGATAAGCTTAAGCTCAACTTTACTCGTTTAAACCCCTATTCACAATTTCATAACATTATTTTTTATACACTTTATGCATGCCATAAATTATTATTTCTACATACGGAAAGTGTGAACAAGGGCGTTCATCGAGTAGAATAAGTCGATTTCATGTTATTCAAATTGGGTTATTCGAATTTGAAGTTTAGAAATTTGTATTCGAATTCACTTAGAAATTCGAATTACCCCACTTGAATAAGCTTATTAGAATTCGAGCTGGATTCGGGTTCATTCCATCTATTCACTTTTTTTTTCACAAAAAGTAATACTTATTAAAAAAACAAAATCACTATAATATTAAGAAAGTGAATTTTGATTTATTTATTTGAATTCGAAGTTTAAGTTATTCGAGTGTAATTCGAATAATCAACTTAAGAGTGTAATTCGAATAATCAACATCTCATTATAAAATCTACTGAAAAAATTAATACAAATAGATGCAGTGTACATGTACCCAATAGAAATATATGTGTGAATCCTTATATTTGTGGTAGAAGGTGTGAATAATTGAAATATTAGTAACATATTTTTGTAGTATTATATCCGAAGCTAAAGCTTATACACAAAACCTATTTAAGGGGGTCAATATAATCTAGTGGGGTTAAATCGTCAATTGAAGTCGGTAGATAATACATAAATTTAAGATTGTAGTGGAATCTAAAATAACGAAAAAAAATCTAGGTTCATGATTTTTATACCCATTAAATTTAATAGTATTTAAGAAATTAGTTGCAAAATCTAAGTTCATATTTTTTATACGCATTAAATTTAATAGTATTTAAGAAATTAGTTGCAAAGCCCAAAAAACTCTTTTAATTCGTTTCCTTTATAACCACTTTATTCATTTATTAACCTAATAAAGAGAACGTGTTATATGAACATTTTTCTTTCATATCATCTTCTTCGCTTTCGGCATTTTCTTTTAGTAATGTTTTATAAACAAGTAGTAGAATTCGTCCTCACGCGTTTGCGACAGGAGTTTGACCGGTACCACTTCAATTCATTATGGTATCATTACCGTACCAATATTGGAAGTCGTAATATGCTCAAAAAGATATCGGCACATGAATACATCGATTGAAAACCATAAAAATAAATACCTGTAAGGGTTTAGATAGTACCAAAACCGCTAACGATGTGTAGCATAAAATTCAAATTCGATAATGTTTAGGATATATGTAGGATAAAACTTATGTGTATAGGATAAAATGAAATTGACTAATTAATTTGAGAGAGAACGATAATGTTTAGGATATATGTAGGATAAAACTTATGTGTATAGGATAAAATGAAATTGACTAATTAATTTGAGAGAGAACAATTGGCGTGCTTAGATAGTAGCAATTAAATTGACACCGAATATGGTCAACTTTTAAGGATAAAAACACTAATACTAACTACACAAATTAATTACATGGTTGGTACCTGAGGTTTACTTATTTTGCCATTTTGATACTTTTCAGAAATCACCCCACTGGTACCAACTTTTACAAATTGTTTCGCCATTAGTACTTATTTTTATAGAATTTATTATATGGTTAGTTTTATGATATACTTATGGTGAAATGATGTTGTAAAAGTTGGTAGCAATTTTGTAATTTTAAACAAATAGGTATTAAAATCGCAAAATAGGCAAACCACATGTACTAACCATGTAATTAATTCCTAAGTACACACATTATAGGTAAGCGTACCTATCAGTATATAGTATTGTCCAAGTAAGTACTCAAGTATCAATTTCTAGATACTAAGATGTATTAACCTATCTTTTTCATAATACTAACCTAAGTAACTTTTAAAGATCAGAAAACACTAAACAACCTATTTAATTGAGTTTAGAAAACAATGATGAGAAAATAAACAGTTAGGTTAAGAATCATCTTATTACTTTTGCAAAACAGTTGATTATGGGTTTTATGAAAAGCTCGACATAATTGACACTAGTGATGAGGGTGTAGTGTTAAAAGCTAGAACTCTCTCGGCTATAGACACACCTAACTATCTGGTTCTAAGTAACTAAGTCATTTACTAACCCCTTGTGGTCTATGAGTCTCTTATATTGTTCTAGCAACCATAGATTAATAAACCGAGCGAATTACTATCTACTCTACTCAATTTAAAGTAAACCCTTATCTAGTTTCCAAACCTTTTTAATCAGATTCTTCCCGTAGGTGACCCATATAAGTTACCAACACCCAAACAAGTTTGTACTTTGCCTATTAAGCATCTACACCTAGACCAACGATTGATATATAGCATAAAGATAAACAAAGCAGATCTAACAAGCATAACCTTATAGAAAGATCTAAATCATCCACACAAACTCATCTGAACATTAATACTCAACATACATGTTACACTATCATAAGATCATAAGCAAACCTTACCAAAAACACACTTTCATAACAAAACAAAGAATTATATGCAAAGTTACAAGAATCATCCTACCTTAATCGACTATGGCGCGGTTAGCTACTTATAATAACAAATAAAGCTAATGAATTCATTGAATACATGACATAAATCAACAAGAAATGATAATACGAAGGGTTCTAAATCAGTAAGGACCAATCTCTTGACCTCCTGTATGTTATTGTTCCTTGAATCCTCTCCCAAATGATCCGATCTTGAATCCTTGTTCTTCAGCAGCTCATTTTTCGCTATTCTCTTCTGATTTCGTCACTTTAGGCAGCGTTTGGTATGAAGGAATAAAAGGTGTAATGGAATGGAAATAAACATATTTTTCTTATCATGTGGTAATGGAATGTAGCGTTCCAAAGGAATGTAACTCCTTCCAAATATAATAATTTTCATTCCTTGGTAGAGGGGTGTTTTTTTTCATTCCTTCAAGGAATGGAAAGAAATATATTATTGTTATTATTATTATTATTATTATTATTATTATTATTATTATTATTATTATTATTATTGAAGCAATTATATTTTTTGTCGTTTTTAATACAATTGTGTTTCGTTACTTCGTCTTTTTTGTCTATCATATTGTACAAAGTAATGATTTATTATATTCACATATGAGTAACCAAATATTACAATGGAATGGAATGACCCATTTCATTCCGTTGTTCATTCCATTACATCGTCCATTCCATTCCCTCATCTATTCCATTACCCCATATTCCATTACCCCATACTTGGTATGGGGTAATGGAATAGACGAGGGAATGGAATGGACAAGGTAATGGAATGGATGAGGTAATGGAATTGATCATTACCATTCCATGTCTTGTTTGGTTTCCATGTGAGAATGAAATGAAGCATTACTTTTTGTTGTTTGGTATGCGAGAAAAGAGAAGGAATAAAATCGAATGACGGTGGTCAATGATGGGCAGTGATGGTGCGTGTGATAGGTGGCAGTTGTAGTGGCGATGGTGATTGGCGGTGATGGTGGGTGGGTGGAGACTGTCCAGTGGTAGTGGTGGGTGACCGGCGACGGTGACGTTGGTCATAGGTGGTAACAGCGGTGGCGGTGGGTGGTGGTGGTTAATAGCGGTGGCGGAGGTGGGTGGCAACGGCGGCGGTGATCAGAGGTGGCAACAACGATTATCGAAGGTGGGTGGTGGCGGTGATCGGAGGTGGCAGCAACGACGGCGGTGCGGCGACGGCGGTGGCAGGGACGGAGGTGGGTGGTGGTGGTAGGTGGCGGCGGGTAGCGGAGGTGGCGGGGGTGGGTGACGGCGGCAGATGACGATGGTGGTGGGGTGTGGCAACGGTGGTGGCAACAGTGGTGGGTTGTGGTATTGTTAATGAAGGGTGAAGAGGGATTGGAATGGAAAAAAACATGGGGGATGGATTGAATGATTTTGAGGGAATGGAATGCATTTTGGAATGGATGATTCCATTCTATTGACCAACCAAAAACTCTTTTCTTCATTCCTTCACAATGGTTCATTCCATTCCACTTCTCATTCCTGCATAGCAAACGCTACCTTAGGGTTTCAACGACATTTCATTCTATTTATACGACCTATCAGTAGTTTGGGTGGGTTACGACCCGTAACCGAATCTGGGTTATGACCCGTAAACAAGCCACGTGTCACCTTATTGATCTAGGGTTTCCAATCAGTAGGTCGGTGCATTAGCTTAAGGCTCATGACTCGTAGTCCGCTCCTTTGCTTACGGCATGTAAACAAACAGATTGGGCCTGTCTTCTACGCAACTTTAGTAATCTCCAATTCTGGCCCGAAAATCCTCCATTTCACTTAGGAACTTGTAAAACACTCAGAACCAAACATCTAATCCATTCCAAGAAATATTTTACAACAAAAAACTATCAAAATGCGGGTTTTAACACTATAATAACATGTTGTCTTTCAGACACATCAACAATTAATATAAGACGTTATAAACTATTTAAGTTTTACCACTATATCTTTTTCTTCTTTTTAAATTGATTTTCTTCTCATTTGACCCGTTACAATTATTACTATCATAAATAGAAATTTAAATTATACAAACAAATCCTCATATGATCAAATTTAACATAAACCCACATAAATCAAGATGATACATTTTTAACTTGTGGAATTATGTTTCTCATAAATAACTTTGAGCCATTAAAGCTTGTATCAAGATAAATCATCGCGCTACTAAATTGGGTTTGGATTAAGTTAGCCTCACAATCAAATCTTGCTTAAACTTTCATCTACTATTTTGTTGTTGGCATCTTTCTAGATGGTGTAATTCCGATATTCACTTGTAATTTTCAGTATTTTAATATCTTGTTAGGATGGTCTTTGAGTAATAAAATTCTTTTATCGTTCTTTATTTTTGAGATATTATTTTAGAGTAATTATATTTATCAAGATATATCAAGTATGTTTGGATATTTAGGTTTATGGTTGCAGAAGTCACTTGGCGCTCTCAAGCCGGTTGACTGGGGAATTGAGAGTACTCGGCCAAGGTGGAGAGAACTTGGTGAGTACTTGGACATGATAAATTATAAAAAATATTAATTTTCAGAAAATTATATATATGTGTCAAGTATCATAAATTTAATTATATTTAACACAAAATACGTGTTGAGTCTGAGAATGTGTGTTTGAGTGTTTTTTTTTTATAAAAACTGTTTAACAATTCAGTAGATCATTAATACAAGTAGATATTAAACACACCAATCAAACAATAACTAGATTTGTAAGGAATGATTGTCTAATAATATCTCATTACAAAATTTAAAAATATATCACAGTACAAAGATCACCCCCCATCACAAGATGAACTCTCTCTAGATTGTAAAATCTTAGATATTCAGCTGTAAGAGTTAACTATTACATCAGTGTATTGTTCTATTTATAAGAAAAGAAAACTATTTGTGACGTCACCATGAAAACGACCCAAAACAACCCATAATAAAGTGTAAATGCCATCAGTTTGCAGAAAGCTAAAACAACCGAAAATAATAAACTACTCGAAGAACTAATGAAACTGCTTGGAAACCAAACTACTGGAGGAATCTAGCACTTCTATCTTCAGTTGTTGACTAGCACTTTCATACTTTAATACTTCATCTTGATAATCTAGCTCTTTTAAACTCGGTAGATCTTCTTCCAGTTGTTTGGTGGTTTTTGTTGAAGCTTTCAATGGGGAAATTCCAGTACTTGTTGTAAGCAAAAATTTTGTTCTTGAGGCTAAGAAAGATGGTTCCTTTAGGTTTTGGCTTTCATCATCAGCAGATCTTACAAAACCCAACAATCTCCCCCAAGATTATGTTGATGCCAAAATCACATTTATTTGCCCGTCTTTTATTCTTTGTTGGTGTCAAGAAACCTTTCTCTGATCATGCCTTTAATGCCTAACTCCATGTTGATAGCTTGGTCATCACTTTCATCTTTTTATTGCTCAAGATCCACTATATTACTTTTATGTCATCTAGTCTTAATCCTTGAATATCATGCCCATCTATTTGGGTTACAGATCCATCTTCTCTATAAATTAACACATCATTTGAGTCACTCATTGTTTTTCATCTCACAATCCTTTGTTTAGGGAGGATTGGAGGCAAGTCTAGGACTTCAATGGGTGGTGGTGAATCTGGCCTTGCAGGCACTGTTACCCCTTGGTGTGCCATTGATTGATGTGGTGATTATAGTACAACAATGTAAGTGCCTGCAACTTGATCTTCAAGGGATCTTAATACATGTGTGACATCTAGCAAACAACTTACAAGGAGAAGCTTCTCTTCTTCATCTAACTGTGGAATTTAATGGGTATAACCATGCCTTTCCTTAGGTTATTCATGTAATTCTCCATGATTTTTGGTTTATAGGAGAGTATTTCTTGGGGCTTTAATGGAACAACAACAAACTTCTTCTTTTTGTCAGCAAGATGAATCTCTGTGTTTTACCAAGTTACTGGCGGAGGCAAATTTCTCTGGATGTTTCTTTAATATAACTTTTATAGTCTATGTATTCTCTTGTTAGTATAGACTCCTTCTGTCTAATAATTAGGTTCTTTGGAGCCCATTGTGCATAAACCAACTCTTGTTTCATCTTGAATAACTTTACTACAACTTCTGGTGTTGTTTTTTTTTTTTAATAACAAGCTTCCATTTAGGATGAGTGACCTTCACATTTGGGTCTGCAATCATTTTCTTGACCCTCTCCACTTCATCCAGCAAATTCTGAACATTGGACAGATCTAATGTGTTTTCTATGGTTTAGGGCCTGTGTTGTTACTGGAGTCTCCATAGTGTTAAACACTCCAAATGATTGTGTTGACGCACAATAACTGGATTCACTACAAGGATAAAAAACTGGCTTTTCTTAAAGTTTTCCAAATTCATCCTTTTGCTTTTCTCATAAGCAATGAACATATACAATCCTTTATGTTGTGATTTGTTTTTTCATAAACAATGCAAAACAATAGGCTTTTCTTAAGGGTTTCAGACCAGATTTTGATTTGGCTTTAAGGCCTTGTTTGGGTCCAATAGTTTTAGATGAAACTACTTGAGGAATAGTAGTTGGGGCTATTTTCCCTTCAAAGGTCACAAAGTTCATTGGTTTGAAACCTTATCAACACATGTTTCATCAGACCATTTTGAGTTATGTTGATCATTGAAATTTTGTGAGGGACAAGGAATTGCACTTGAATAACAGTTGGATCTATCAAAAGTGATTTTTATCCCATTTGGGTTTATGATAAAAACTTCCTTCCCATTTGAATTCTTAGGTGAAAACTCAGTTTCATCCTTAATCTGAGTTTGATAAGAGTAGTTATTGGGTCCTTGTGTGTGATGGTACCCAACACCAAATTTTACATTGCTATGTGATTGTTGGTTTAAGAGAATCTCAAAACCTTTACATGATTCTACCCATTTTCAACAATTTACTTGGGTGGATTCAAGCTCTTTTTGACATATTTGATACTTTATAAGTAGTGACCCATGTGCAGTATGAATTGTGGCTTCATGCTTTAGATGTGATATAACTTGATCTTTTTCTTTGAGAGATTCTTTATGAGAGCTTATGGTTTGGATCAAGATCTTTTCCTCTTAACATGATATTCACTGCTTAGATTGTAACATTTGTCGAAAACGGGTTTTACCAAACCCGCTCCGTTTGTAATCGAATATTCAGTTATAAATGTTCGTTGCCTATTTATGCTTATTTTAGTTTTTAATGATACATAATTAATAAACAAACTAAACCATAAAAGTTATAATTGATAAAAAGTATAAATAAAGAGATTAAAAATAAATTGGGGCTGCCGGACTCGAACCCGGGTCAGCCGGGTTGTAACATCAAAGATTTAACACTTACACGCATAACCACTCTGTCACACCCCGTACCCGCAGCGGAATAAGAGTCGGGGCATAATTGGGTTATCACCAAAGCTCATGATATTTACTAATATGTTTCATATTTATTAAAGTCAAAGTTACATTTCCAAATATCCAAACATGTCCATACAATACAAAGAAAATAAACGAAACATAACAATCCCAAACTCTAAATCATTTTATTCTTCTAGTCCAATCCTATGTGTTTCTGGCTACTGCTGGTTCACCTGTATCATGTGTAAAAATGGGGGTTTTTGGGTCAACATAAGTTGGCGAGTGAACTTTGTTAGATAAACATTTGTTATTGATTTTCTTGTTAGTTTTTCAATGAAAAATTGTGCATAATCATAAATGAGCAAGTGTAAATAACCAAGCAGTAGCAATAGCAATCACAACTATAACATACAATAACACATGATAGCATACATTAACATACCAACATCATACGATAAATAACATGAATGAAACTGTGCGATCAAGGCTCAATCAAACGAGCCGATCGTATTGCATGTACTGAAAATGAAAATGTCTGTGCGATCAAGGCTCAATCAAACGGAGCCGATCGTATGTGGGCACGCCAGGTTCACGCTCATAATGTAATGGGGAACATGCTCAACGCTCATAATGTAATGGGGAGCGGCGGCCTATGAAATTTACATGTACTGAAAATAATAAATTGCATCTAACGATAACCACACAACAGTTGAAACAAACTGAATACACATATTCATGATATGATGTATGCACAATGATTTAAATATAATATATAGCAAGACACATGATACACCCCAAAACGTGATTAAAACGGGGAATTTGTAAGATTCACTCACATTGGGTGCGTTTGAATGGAGATGATGAGATGCGCACGAATTGGATGAGCGGAACAACGAGAAATAACTAACCTAAATAATAACGGAAAAATATAGTAAATGAGTGGATTTTATTAAGGATTTTAATAGAATTTTTAGATATATTTTTGTGAGTTTAAGGCTATTTTCTATCTTTGAAAATGTTATTTTTAAGTATTTTTAATTGATTTTTAAATTAACTTAAAAAAATTGTTTATTTTGCGTTGACCGTTGACCGTTGACTTGTTGACCGGTTCGGTCAGTGTGTAAGTATGCGCTGGGTGAGACTCGAACCCGAGACCTCCTGTACGCGTGCACGCAGCTCTACCAACTGAGCGACGTGTCTAACCCGAAATAATCTTGTTTTTAATTATATTTATATACTAATTCGATTTAACCAAAATTCTTTTAATTTGAAAAACATTTTAATTAAACAACCCGGTGCCAGTAACAGGTTTCGAACGCGTGACGTGCGACTTAGTGTTGCACACAGTCCACCGCTGGACTGTGTGTCTAACCTGGTTATTATCTCGGTTTTTATTATACTTAACAACTAACGGAGTTAACCCGGTTTCTGTTTAAACAAAAAGGCATTTTATTACATAGGGAGTGCGTGTATCAGGGATCGAACTCGTGACATGCGTGTATATTTTGCACACAGTCCACCGCTGGACTGTGTGTCTAACCCGTTCATATTACTGATTTTAAATAAACTTATAACTTAACTAACTTCGTCTTCTTCATTCAAATTACAGTCGACTGAATTACTAATCCGTTTCTTGCGTTTACGATTATCAAGCATTCATAAGACTAGAATGAAATAGCAGAGACGGTGTTGGAAGTAAACATACCGTAGGAATGATTTATCACAGAGTTTCCGGCAAGGCGTCGGCTCTGTTTTTGTGCACCTCAACTGAACCAAACAATTAACCATTTTGATTAGCCAATCGTGGAATTGAAGTGATAAACAAACGTTAACAGTGTGATTGAAGGTCCTTACCGTTTCACAGATGGAAATAAAGATTTCCAGAAATTTTCCGGCGAACTGGAATTATCTGATAACGGTGTCTGAATTCGATTTCAATTGAAAGGTTTAAGTTAGAAATAGCTTAACAATTGTTAGATTACAACGGTATTGAAAGAATTACCGTTTTGATGATGAATACGGTTTTCCGGCGAATCTTGCAGAAATTTCCGGCGAGTTGATTTGAGCGTTCTGATGGACTGAATGTATGACGAAAGTGAAATGGAAGGGTTGTATGATGTCTCTGAGTCGCGAGAAGGGTTTTGATTGAAGTAAATTGGACTTTGATTATTTTCGGTTATAAAAACCGATGATGATGAAAATTGATGTTCATTCAATCTGAATTGATTAAAAATCGTCGGTGCATCGGTTATAAACTGAATGTGCGATTAATCAAACGATTAGACGGTTGAATTGCCGATTTCGGTTTCTCAGTTGGCGCAACCGGTTTAAACTCGGTTTGTATATAAGAGTTATTTGTTTCCCTAAGTTGACAGAAAACAACAAGTGGCGGAGTGGTGATGTGTGTGTGTGTTAAGTCTTTGGATTTCAGTTCTGGCTGACCCGGGTTCGAGTCCCGGCAGCAACATTTCATTTTTATTTATTTTGTTTTAACTTTTTATCAAATATAATTTTTATAGTTTAGTTTGTTTATTAATTATGTATCATTATAAATCAAAATAATCATAAATATACAACGTGACATTTATAACTTGATATTCGATTACAAAACGGAGCGGGTTTTGGAAACCCGTTTTTGACAAATGTTACAGGCCACTTGTTTGTTTTCTATCAACTCTAGGAAACAAATAAGTCTTATATACAAACCTAGATGAACCGATTGCGCCAACTGAAAACCAAAATCGGCTATTCAACCGTCTAAAACGTTTGAATAATCGCGAATTCAGATTTATAACCGATGCACCGACAATTCTAATCAATTCAGACTTGAATTCTGATGATGATGGGTTTTATAACCGAAGTTATCCAATAATCCGAATTACTGCAATCAAACATCCTTCTCGCGACTCAGAAACATTCCACAAACCTCCAATTACATTTCCGCACACTTTACAGTCCACCGGAGAAGTTTATTTTACTCGCCGGAAAATTCTGCAAGTTCGCCGGAAAACCGTATTCTTCCTCAAAACGGTAAGTCCTTCAATACCGTCGTAGTCTAACAATTGTTAAGCTATTTCTAACTCAAACCTTTCACTTGAAATCGAATTCAGAGCTACTATCGATAATACCAGTTCGCCGGAAAAGTTATGGAAATCTTTATTTTCATCTGTGATTCGGTAAACATTCAAACACTCTGTTAACATTTGTTTATCACTTCAATTCCACGATTAGCTAATCAAAACGGTAGACCGACACCTTGCCGGAATTCTGAAATAAACCGTTCATCGGTATGTTTACTTCTAATTATCGTTTCTGCCATTTCATATTAGTTTGTACAATGTTTATCTATCGAACTAAACAAGATATAACGGTGTAATCTACTGCCTGTAAAATCTAACGAAGAAGATGAACTGCGATAACATTATAAGAATAATTAAAACTGGTATTTTGAACGGGTTAGACACACAGTCCAGCGGTGGAATGTGTGCGAACAAAAACAGCATACGTCCCGAGTTCGATTCTTGACACACGCACCTTCGCAGTAATAAAATGCCTTTTTGTTTAAAACTGAACCGGGTTAACTCCGTTAGTTGTTAAGTATAATAAAATTTGTATATTAACCAAGTTAGACACACAGTCCAGCGGTGGGACTTTGTGTAACGTTAAAGCACAGGTCCCCTCAAATTTAGGGGGATCACAAGATTTGAAATGTTTGTATGAGCACTTGCTGGTAGGAGGGTTGTCGATGTTCTGGTCATGTTGTTGGGGAGGGTTAGTAGGATTTGTAGCGAGGGCTTGTTTTACTTGGACCACAATGTCAGGCAGTATCGTGGCCATTTGTTTCGCGATTTGTGTGGCCAAGCGTTCCTGAGACCTTCCTGATCTTTTACCCCTTCGTTGTTGTCTGGACGACATCTACAGGAACATACATGAGAAGATTGTGAGTTTATGGTGTCTTTTTAGGTGTCATGTGTCTTTAAGAAAATGAAAATAACATAAATATCAATAATGCAACTACATCCATAGGATGTCTTGGGTTTGCTCATGTTGGGCCTCAAATGTCCCCCATACCTTCACCTATATAGTCATGTGGGCCCCCATGGCTATTGGCTTGGTTGGATTCACATTGGCATTGGCGATTTAACAATCGCATCACCCGAATGCAAACCACAAAATATGTTTACGAGATGTATGGTCGGAATGTGTCCAGGTGTAGACACAATGACAACTCAAAGTGGGGTTAGCTCACACGACGTTTGGTATAGCATGCTTTGGCCTAATAGGTACTTCGTACTCTCATCGTTAGTCCCCAGGTAGGCAAACTGGTCCTTTATTTTGGATTTATACGAATGCTAGCCTAGATAGGATGTTCCGACTACCGGTACTGGTACCCTTCCAGTTACTACATGCCCGTTATGAGAACTCACTTTGATGAGATTTGAAAACACAAAAATCATTGTAAAAACAATCATCATGTGGTGTGTGCTTTCATGGATATGATGTGTTATGAGAATATGATTCATGATAGGCATTATATGATAATACATACTTATGAACATGCTTGCATAATATTGAATGTAACATTTAACATAAACATACAAACATCATGAAATTTAGAATGTAACACACAAAAATCTTATAAGTTTCTAATCAACTATAGTATAGGCTCTAAGGGTCTAATAACCTATCCTATATCCCTATAGTCATGGCTCTGATACCAATCTGTCACACCCCGACCCGCAGCGGAATAAGAGTCGGGGCATAATTGGGTTATCACCAAAGCTCATGATATTTACTAATATGTTTCACATTTATTAAAGTCAAAGTTACATTTCTAAATATCCAAACATGTCCATACAATACAAAGAAAATAAACCAAACATAACAATCCCAAACTCTAAATCATTTTATTCTTCTAGTCCAATCCTATGTGTTTCTGACTGCTGCTGGTTCACCTGTATCATGTGTAAAAATTGGGGTTTTTGGGTCAACATAAGTTGGCGAGTGAACCTTGTTAGATAAACATTTGTTATTGATTTTCTTGTTAGTTTATCAATGAAAAATTGTGCATAATCATAAATGAGCAAGTGTAAATAACCAAGCAGTAGCAATAGCAATCACAACTATAACATACAATAACACATGATAGCATACATTAACATACCAACATCATACGATAAATAACATGAATGAAATTGTGCGATCAAGGCTCAATCAAACGGAGCCGATCGTATTGCATGTACTGAAAATGAAAATGTCTGTGCGATCAAGGCTCAATCAAACGGAGCCGATCGTATGTGGGCACGCCAGGTTCACGCTCATAATGTAATGGGGAACATGCTCAACGCTCATAATGTAATGGGAGCGGCGGCCTATGAAATTTGCATGTACTGAAAATAATAAATTGCATCTAACGATAACCACACAACAGTTGAAACAAACTGAATACACATATTCATGATATGATGTATGCACAATGATTTAAATATAATATATAGCAAGACACATGATACACCCCAAAACGTGATTAAAACGGGGAATTTGTAAGATTCACTCACATTTGGTGCGTTTGAATGGAGATGATGAGATGCGCACGAATTGGATGAGCGGAACAACGAGAAATAACTAACCTAAATAATAACGGAAAAATATAGTAAATGAGTGGATTTTATTAAGGATTTTAATAGAATTTTTAGATATATTTTTGTGAGTTTAAGGCTATTTCCTATCTTTGAAAATGTTATTTTTAAGTATTTTTAATTGATTTTTAAATTAACTTAAAAAAATTGTTTATTTTGCGTTGACCGTTGACGTTGACTTGTTGACCGGTTCGGTCAATGTGTAAGTATGCGCTGGGTGAGACTCGAACCCGAGACCTCCTGTACGCGTGCACGCAGCTCTACCAACTGAGCTACGTGTCTAACCCGAAATAATCTTGTTTTTAATTATATTTATATACTAATTCGATTTAACCAAAATTCTTTTAATTTCAAAAACATTTTAATTCAACAACCCGGTGCCAGTAACAGGTTTCGAACGCGTGACGTGCGACTTAGTGTTGCACACAGTCCACCGCTGGACTGTGTGTCTAACCTGGTTATTATCTCGGTTTTTATTATACTTAACAACTAACGGAGTTAACCCGGTTCTGTTTTAAACAAAAAGGCATTTTATTACATAGGGAGTGCGTGTATCAGGGATCGAACTCGTGACATGCGTGTATATTTTGCACACAGTCCACCGCTGGACTGTGTGTTTAACCCGTTCATATTACTGATTTTAAATAAACTTATAACTTAACTAACTTCGTCTTCTTCATTCAAATTACAGTCGACTGAATTACTAATCCGTTTCTTGCGTTTACGATTATCAAGCATTCATAAGACTAGAATGAAATAGCAGAGACGGTGTTGGAAGTAAACATACCGTAGGAATGATTTATCACAGAGTTTCCGGCAAGGCGTCGGCTCTGTTTTTGTGCACCTCAACTGAACCAAACAATTAACCATTTTGATTAGCCAATCGTGGAATTGAAGTGATAAACAAACGTTAACAGTGTGATTGAAGGTCCTTACCGTTTCAGAGACGGAAATAAAGATTTCCAGAAATTTTTCAGCGAACTGGAATTATCTGATAACGGTGTCTGAATTCGATTTCAATTGAAAGGTTTAAGTTAGAAATAGCTTAACAATTGTTAGATTACAACGGTATTGAAAGAATTACCGTTTTGATGATGAATACGGTTTTCTGGCGAATCTTGCAGAAATTTCCGGCGAGTTGATTTGAGCGTTCTGATGGACTGAATGTATGACGAAAGTGAAATGGAAGGGTTGTATGATGTCTCTGAGTCGCGAGAAGGGTTTGATTGAAGTAAATTGGACTTTGATTATTTTCGGTTATAAAAACCGATGATGATGAAAATTGATGTTCATTCAATCTGAATTGATTAAAAATCGTTGGTGCATGGTTATAAACCTGAATGTACGATTAATCAAACGATTAGACGGTTGAATTGCCGATTTCGGTTTCTTAGTTGGCGCAACCGGTTTAAACTCGGTTTGTATATAAGAGTTATTTGTTTCCCTAAGTTGACAGAAAACAACAAGTGGCGGAGTGGTGATGTGTGTGTGTGTTAAGTCTTTGGATTTCAGTTCTGGCTGACCCGGGTTCGAGTCCCGGCAGCAACATTTCATTTTTATTTATTTTGTTTTAACTTTTTATCAAATATAATTTTTATAGTTTAGTTTGTTTATTAATTATGTATCATTATAAATCAAAATAATCATAAATATACAACGTGACATTTATAACTTGATATTCGATTACAAAACGGAGCGGGTTTTGGAAACACGTTTTTGACAAATGTTACAGGCCACTTGTTTGTTTTCTGTCAACTCTAGGAAACAAATAAGTCTTATATACAAACCTAGATGAACAGGTTGCGCCAACTGAAAACCAAAATCGGCTATTCAACCGTCTAAAACGTTTGAATAATCGCGAATTCGGATTTATAACCGATGCACCGACAATTCTAATCAATTCAGACTTGAATTCTGATGATGATGGGTTTTATAACTGAAGTTATCCAATAATCCGAATTACTGCAATCAAACATCCTTCTCGCGACTCAGAAACATTCCACAAACCTCCAATTACATTTCCGCACACTTTACAGTCCACCGGAGAAGTTTATTTTACTCGCCGGAAAATTCTGCAAGTTCGCCGGAAAACCGTATTCTTCCTCAAAACGGTAAGTCCTTCAATACCGTCGTAGTCTAACAATTGTTAAGCTATTTCTAACTCAAACCTTTCACTTGAAATCGAATTCAGACGCTACTATCGGATAATACCAGTTCGCCGGAAAAGTTCTGAAAATCTTTATTTTCATCTGTGAATCGGTAAACATTCAAACACTCTGTTAACGTTTGTTTATCACTTCAATTCCACGATTAGCTAATCAAAACGGTAGACCGACACCTTGCCGGAATTCTGAAATAAACCGTTCATCGGTATGTTTACTTCTAATTATCGTTTCTGCCATTTCATATTAGTTTGTACAATGTTTATCTATCGAACTAAACAAGATATAACGGTGTAATCTACTGCCTGTAAAATCTAACGAAGAAGATGAACTGCGATAACATTATAAGAATAATTAAAACTGGTATTTTGAACGGGTTAGACACACAGTCCAGCGGTGGACTGTGTGCGAACAAAAACACGCATACGTCCCGAGTTCGATTCTTGACACACGCACCTTCGCAGTAATAAAATGCCTTTTGTTTAAAACTGAACCGGGTTAACTCCGTTAGTTGTTAAGTATAATAAAATTTGTATATTAACCAAGTTAGACACACAGTCCAGCGGTGGACTTTGTGTAACGTTAAAGCACAGGTCCCGGGTTCGAGACCTGTTAGTGGCACCGGTTCGACGAATTAAAATGTTTTTGAAAATAAAAGGATTTTGGATAAATCGAGTTAATATATAAATATAATTAAAAACAGAATTATTTCGGGTTAGACACGTAGCTCAGTTGGTAGAGCTGCGTGCACGCGTACGGGAGGTCACGAGTTCGAGCCTCACCCAGCGCATTTCAGTCACACAATAAACCGGTCAAACAAGTCAAAGTCAAAAAGTCAACGGTCAACCCAAAAAGTCAACATATTTTTATATTTTATTATTTAATTTAATTTAAAAATCAATTAAAAATACTTAAAAATAATGTTTTAAAGATAGAAAATAGCCTTAAACTCGAAAAAATATATCTAAAAATTCTATTAAAATCCTTAATAAAATCTATTCATTTACTATATTTTCCGTTATTATTTAGGTTAGTTAATTCTCGTTGTTCAATTCTTCCAACTCGTGCGCATCTCACCATCTCCAATCAAACGCACCCAATGTGAGTGAATCTTTACAAATTCCCCGTTTTAATCACGTTTTGGGGTGTATCATGTGTCTTGCTATATATTATATTTAAATCATTGTGCATACATCATATCATGAACATGTGTATTCAGCTTGTTTCAACTGTTTGTGTGGTTATTGTTAGATTCAATTTATTATTTTAGTACATGCAATTTCATAGGCCGCCGCTCCCCATTACATTATGAGCGTTGAGCAAGTTCCCCATTACATTATGAGCGTGAACCTGGCGTGCCAACATATGATCGGCTCCGTTTGATTGAGCCTTGATCGCACAGACATTTATCATTTTCAGTACATGCAATACGATCGGCTCCGTTTGATTGAGCCTTGATCGCACAGTTTCATTCATATTATTTATCGTATGATGTTGGTATGTTTGTGTATGCTATCATATGTGATTGTATGTTATAGTTGTGATTGCAAATTTCTACTGCTTGATTATTTACATTGGCTCAGTTATGATTATGCACAATTTTTCATTGATAAACTAACAAGAAAATCAATAATAAATGTTTATCTAACAAGGTTCACTCGCCAACTTATGTTGACCCAAAAACCGCCATTTTTACACATGATACAGGTGAACCAGCTGCAGCTAGAAACACATAGGATTGGACTAGAAGAATAAAATGATTTAGAGCTTGGAATTATTTTGTTTGGTTATTTTCTTTGTATTGTATGGACATGTTTGGATTATTTGGAATGTAATTTTGACTTTAATAAATATGAAACATATTAGTAAATATCATGAGCTTTGGTGATAACCCAATTATGCTCCGACTCTTATTCCGCTGCGGGTCGGGGTGTGACAGATTGGTATCAGAGCCATGACTATAGGGATATAGGATAGGTTATTAGACCCTTAGAGCCTATACTATAGTTGATTAGAAAATTTTAAGATTTTTGTGTGTTACATGCCAAATTTCATGATGTTTATATGTTTTTATGTTAAATGTTACATTCAATGTTATGCAAGCATGTTCATAAGTATATATTATCATATAATGCCTATCATAAATCATAATCTCATAACATATCACATTCATGAAAGCACACACCACATCATTTTCATGATTGCTTTTACAACGATTTTTGTGTTTTCAAATCTCATCAAAGTGAGTTCTAATGACGGGCATGTAGTAACTGGAAGGGTACCAGTACCGGTAGTCGGAACGTCCTGTCTAGGCTGGCATTCATATAAATCCAAAATAAAGGACCAGTTTGCCTACCTGGGGACTAACGATGAGAGTACGAAGTACCTATTAGGCCAAAGCATGCTATACCAAACGTCGTGTGAGCTAACCCCACTTTGAGTTGTCATTGTGTCTACACCTGGACACATTCCAACCATACATCTCGTGAACATATTTTGTGGTTTGCATTCGGGTGACGCGAGGTGTTAAATCGCCAATACTAATGTGAATCCTACCAAGCCAATAGTCATGGGGGCCCACATGACTATACAGGTGAAGGTATGGGGGACATTTGAGGCCCAACATGAGCAAACCCAAGACATCCTATGGATGTAGTTGCATTATTGATATTTATGTTATTTTCATTTTCTTAAATACACATGACACCTAAAAAGACACCATAAACTCACAATCTTCTTATGTATGTTCCTGTATATGTCGTCCAGACAACAACGAGGGGGTAAAAGATCAGGAAGGTCTCACGAACGCCTGGCCACGCAAATCGCAAAACAAATGGCCACGATACTGCCTGACATTGTGGTTCAAGTACAACAAGCTCTCGCCACAAATCCCACTAATCCTCCCCAACAGATTGACCAGAACATCGGCAACCCTCCTACCAGCAAGTGCTCATACAAACATTTCAAGTCTTGTGATCCTCCTAAATTTGAAGGGACCGAAGGTGTCACTGCTCTCCTCCATTGGTTTGAGGAAATGGAAAACACCTTCCTCAACTGCGACTGTCCTGAGGATCGCAAGGTTCGATACGCTACCGGGAGACTATTTGGGGTAGCTCTCACCTGGTGGAATACTGAAAAGGGGAAGAGGGGAATTGAGGATGCAATGGCCTTAACTTGGGAGGAATTAAGGGAAATCATGACTAGGCGTTTCTGTCCTAGGAGTGAAATTAAAAAGTTGGAAAACGAATTTCATTCTTTAAAGCAGAAGGAGGGAGATCATACCACCTATAACAAGAGGTTCTTAGAGTTGAACCAAATGGTTCCTAATTTGTTTACCCCAGTTTATCGTTTGATCGAGCATTATATTCGAGGACTTCCCTCGAAAATTCAAGATTCAGTTCTCAGCATTTCACCGGAAACACTTGAAGCTGCTATGGAGCTAGCGACTGAACTGACCGAGAATCGAATTCGCAACAGGAAGTTTAAAGAAGAGAAAAAGAAAGCCCCTGTTGAGGGTCAAACTTCAAACCATTCCATCTCCTCCTCTAAGTTTGCTAACAAGAGGAAGCGCAACACCAGAAACTTCGCTGTTACACAAACCAACTCCCCTATTCCTGCTGCACCCATTACCCAAGTTGTCCCTTCACCTGCACCATACAAAAGACCATACTCTGGCCCGTTACCAAAATGCAACCATTGCCAATATCACCATTCTCCTGATTATCCTTGCCAACATTGCACCGGCTGTGGTTGCTCAGGTCATACCGTTCAAACCTGCCGCATGCCTCAGCGAACGAACCGCCACCAGCCTTCAACCCAAACCCACCAACAAATAATGGGTCAAACCCAACAACCCCTGCTATTACCACCCACTCAACATTTAGCCCAAACATATTACCAACCCAATTATCCTATGGTTCAACCTATGCGGGCTTGCTACAATTGCGGAGACCCAAGCCATTTCAGAAACACGTGTCCAAGGTTGGTAAACATTATTCATGCTCAGGCCCAAGCCAACCCGGTGAATCAAGTGAACCAAGCTCCTCCACCTGCAAGAGGAAGAGCTTTCAATATCAACGCTAATCAGGCTAGAGCTGACGGCAATGTGGTTAACGGTACGTTTCTTATAAATGGTAGATATGCATCCATGTTGTTTGATACTGGCGCGGATAAAAGTTTTGTGTCCTTAGAATTTGAACCTATCCTAAACCAAAATCGTGATAAGCTCATGGAATCCATAACGGTAGAAGTTGCAGACGGGAAACCGGTCTCATTAAACTCTATTATACGCAACTGTACACTCACCTTAAACGACCACGACTTCTCAGTTGACCTTATTCCTATGAAGCTGGGAAGTTTTGATATCATAATTGGTATGGACTGGCTCAATCAACATCAGGCAGAAGTTGTATGTCATGAAAAGTTTATACGTATTCCTCTTTCAAACGGTCAGACTCTTCGAATCTTTGGAGAAACCTCATCGAAAGGGCTCAGCTTAATGTCTTGTCTTCAAGCTCAAAAATATCTTCGCAAGAATTATGTCGCGTTTTTAGCTCATATCATCAAAAAGGGAACCATGGAGAAGAAACTTGAAGACATTCCAGTAGTAAAAGATTTCCCGCAAATTTTTCCTGACGACATTTCAGGACTTCCTCCAGTTAGAGAAGTCGAATTCCGTATTGATCTTATACCTGGTGCTACACCGGTTGCAAAGTCTCCTTATAGGTTGGCCCCCTCTGAAATGCAAGAGCTAGCCAGTCAATTACAAGAGTTGACAGACAAGGGATTCATACGTCCTAGCTCATCGCCTTGGGGTGCACTTGTCCTTTTTGTAAAGAAGAAAGATGGATTGTTTCGTATGTGCATCGACTACAGAGAGCTCAACAAATTAACAATCAAGAATCGCTATCCATTACCTCGCATTGATGATCTTCTTGACAAACTTCAAGGTGCCAGCTGCTTTTCAAAAATCGACCTTCGATCTGGTTATCATCAACTTAGAGTACATGAAGAAGACGTCCCAAAGACCGCATTCCGAACTCGTTATGGTCATTATGAATTCATGGTCATGCCATTTGGTTTAACCAACGCTCCAGCAGTCTTCATGGACCTAATGAACAGAGTCTGCAAACCTTATCTTGATCGATTTGTTATAGTCTTCATCGACGACATTCTTATTTATTCAAAATCTAAAACTGATCATGTGCGTCATCTTCGACTCATCCTTACACTTCTAGAGAATGAAAAGCTTTACGCCAAATACTCCAAATGCGAATTCTGGTTAAAAGAAGTGCAATTCCTCGGACATGTAGTCAATGACAAGGGAATACATGTCGACCCCTCAAAGATCAAAGCGGTACAAGAATGGCAAGCGCCACGTACACCAACTGAAGTAAGATCTTTTCTTGGTTTGGCTGGTTATTATCGTCGACTCATTTCAAACTTCTCACGCATTGCTGTACCACTCACGGCTTTAACTCATAAGGGAAAACCTTTCATATGGGGACCCAAGCAAGAAGAAGCCTTCCAAACCCTTAAACAAAAACTCTGTGATGCACCAATCCTCACTCTTCCTGAAGGTTGTGATGATTTTGTGGTCTATTGCGACGCGTCAGGGCAAGGATTAGGCTGCAGTTTGATGCAAAGAGGAAAATTTATAGCTTATGCTTCGAGACAACTCAAGACGCATGAGAAGAACTACACCACCCATGACCTGGAACTTGGAGCCGTTGTGTTCGCTCTTAAGATATGGAGACATTATCTCTATGGTACTAAGTATGAAATATACACTGACCACAAGAGTCTTCAACATATCTTCAATCAAAAGGAGTTAAACATGAGGCAACGAAGATGGGTCGAACTTCTAAATGACTACGACTGTGAAATTCGGTACCACCCTGGCAAAGCAAATGTGGTGGCTGATGCACTTAGTCGAAAGGGTTGTGCGAACTCCATTCGTCTTCTATGTTCGCAAATCATAACTGACATTAAAGATCAAATTCGAGAAGCCCAACATGTTTCAATAACAGAAGATGATGTACGAAAGGAGATGTCCTGTGGAGCTGAACTTAAAATTGAAACTAAATCTGACGGTATTCTGTACTACCTAGATCGAATCTTGATTCCTGACCACAACAATCTTCGTGAAATTCTTATGAATGAAGCTCACAAAACGCGATACTCTATACACCCAGGAGCCGATAAGATGTATCAAGACCTACGATATACCTATTGGTGGCCTGGAATGAAAAAGGATATTGCTGTTTTTGTTTCTAAGTGCCTTACATGTTCCAAGGTGAAAGCTGAACACCAAAGACCCTCAGACTTCTGGTCCAACCTGAAATACCTGTATGGAAGTGGGAAAATATAACCATGGACTTCATTACCGGGTTACCTCGCACTTCTGGTGGGTATGACACTATATGGGTAATAATTGACCGACTTACAAAATCAGCTCACTTTATTCCTATCCGCGAAGATTTCAAGAACGAAAAGCTAGCTCGTATTTATATCAGCGAAATTGTAAGCCGACATGGGGTACCGTTAAGCATTATTTCTGATCGCGACGGTCGTTTCACTTCACAAACATGGCAAGCAGTACAAGCCGCTATGGGTACGCGATTAGATCTCAGTACCGCCTATCACCCTCAAACTGATGGTCAATCTGAACGCACCATTCAAACTCTTGAAGATATGCTTCGAGCATGTGTCATAGACTTCAAGGGAAATTGGGACGCTCATCTCCCATTAGTTGAATTTTCGTACAACAACAGCTATCATTCAAGCATCGGCATGGCACCTTTTGAAGCCTTATATGGTCGTAAGTGCCGATTCTCCAGTATGTTGGCACGAAATTGGGGAAGCTCAAATCACTGGTCCGGAATTGATTCAAGAAACCACAGACAAGATCCATCAAATTCGAAACAATCTTCTAGCTGGCCCAAAGTCGTCAAAAGAGTTATGCAGACAAACGACGGAAGCCTTTAGAGTTTAACATTGGTGATCATGTACTTCTAAAAGTATCACCGTGGAAGGGAGTAGTTCGTTTTGGTCAAAAAGGCAAGCTAGCACCACGCTACGTAGGACCTTTCAAGATACTCGAAAGAGTAGGACCTGTAGCATACAAGCTTGATCTACCAGAAGAACTCAACAGGATTCATCCCACATTCCACGTATCAAACTTGAAGAAGTGCCTCGCTGATGAAAACCTCCACATTCCTCTGGAAGATATTCAGATTGATGAATCTATGCATTTTATTGAAAGACCAGTATAGATATGGACTTCGGAGACAAAACGTCTACGACGAAGTCGCATTCCAATTGTTAGGGTACGCTGGGAGTCGAAACGGGGACCTGAGTTTACTTGGGAACGTGAAGACTCAATGCGTGAAAAATACCCGCATCTTTTTCCTACTACTTCTACTACTTAAATTTCGGGACGAAATTCCTAAAGTAGGGGATACTGTAACATTTGTCGAAAACGGGTTTTACCAAACCCGCTTCGTTTGTAATCGAATATTCAGTTATAAATGTTCGTTGCCTATTTATGCTTATTTTAATTTTTAATGATACATAATTAATAAACAAACTAAACCATAAAAGTTATAATTGATAAAAAGTATAAATAAAGAGATTAAAAATAAATTGGGGCTGCCGGGACTCGAACCCGGGTCAGCCGGGTTGTAACATCAAAGATTTAACACTTACACGCATAACCACTCCGCCACTTGTTTGTTTTCTGTCAACTCTAGGAAACAAATAAGTCTTATATACAAACCTAGATGAACCGGT
The DNA here is from genome assembly GCA_947069175.1 of Scalesia atractyloides. NCBI lineage: Eukaryota > Viridiplantae > Streptophyta > Magnoliopsida > Asterales > Asteraceae > Scalesia > Scalesia atractyloides. Next base: position 91,873,065 of record CAMTDV010000025.1, read on the forward strand.
TGCGCCAACTGAAAACCGAAATCGGCTATTCAACCGTCTAAAACGTTTGAATAATCGCGAATTCAGATTTATAACCGATGCACCGACAATTCTAATCAATTCAGACTTGAATTGACTTGAATTCTGATGATGATGGGTTTTACAACCGAAGTTATCCAATAATCTGAATTACTGCAATCAAACATCCTTCTCGCGACTCAGAAACATTCCACAAACCTCCAATTACATTTCCGCACACTTTACAGTCCACCGGAGAAGTTTATTTTACTCGCCGGAAAATTCTGCAAGTTCGCCGGAAAACCGTATTCTTCCTCAAAACGGTAAGTCCTTTAATACCGTCGTAGTCTAACAATTGTTAACCTATTTCTAACTCAAACCTTTCACTTGAAATCGAATTCAGACGCTACTATCGGATAATACTAGTTCGCCGGAAAAGTTCTGGAAATCTTTATTTTCATCTGTGAATCGGTAAGGACATTCAAACACTCTGTTAACGTTTGTTTATCACTTCAATTCCACGATTAGCTAATCAAAACGGTTAATTGTCTTGTTCAGTTGAGGTGCACAAAAACAGAGACCGACACCTTGCCGAATTCTGAAATAAACCGTTCATAGGTATGTTTACTTCTAATTATCGTTGTAACATTTGTAAAAATCGGGTTTTCAAAACCCGCTCCGTTTTGTAATCGAGTATCAAGTTATAAAAGTTACATTAAATATTTATGATTATTTTGAGTTAAAACGATACATAATTAATAAATAAACTAAACTATAAAAATTATATTTGATAAAAAGTTAAAACAAAATAAATAAAAAAATTATGATGCTGCCGGGACTCGAACCCGGATCAGCCGGTTACAACATCAAAGACTTAACGCACACACACATCACCACTCCGCCACTTGTTTGTTTTCTGTCATCTTTAGGAAACAAATAGGTTTTATGGACTAAGGTAAATCAATCGATTTTACAAATTGTAACTGAAATCGGTTATCAAACACCCAAAGTCGATCTGGATACTCGCGATTCAGCGAGTAAAACCGATAAACTGACGATTCCAATCAATGCTGCCGTGAGTGTAACTTGAATTCGGAAGTGGATCGGTTTAATAACCGAAAGTTTTCAATTCTCGGATTACTTCAATCCTAGACCCTTCCTGCGACTCAAAACACTCTGCAAGACTTTCAATTACATTTCCGCAACCTTACAGTCCACCGGAGAAGCTTAAATCAAATCGCCGGAAAAATTCTGCAAGTCGCCGGAAAACCGGGACTCACACCCACACGGTATTTCCCCCGACTCTTTCTGTTTCAATCATGTGATTAATCGGTCACTAACACAACTCCACCATCAGAATCGATCCTAGTCAACGTTTGTCGAAAATCTTACCTTCGCCGGAAAACTCCTGAAACTTCCGGAAACACACCGTGAACGGGTATGATCTCCCAAACTTCTGTTAAACCTTGTTTAAGTGCCTCAACTTCTTAAATAATTGAACAAAGCTGTTAATTGGTTTCAACAGCCGGAGTTCACCTTCAGAACCGACGAACCTCTGCCGGAATTCTGTGAACAACATCAATCGGTACATCTTTTTCCCCAACTCTCTCCATTCTTTACTTTTAAATTAATTGTAATGTCTGAAAAGCGTATATGTCATGAATCGGTCATAACAGTCGGAATATGTTTTTCTGTGTAAAATCAACGAAGAAGATGAAGACGCAATATAACTTAAGACTAATTAAAATTGGTATTTTAAACGGGTTAGACACACAGTCCAGCGGTGGACTGTGTGCAAAATACACACGCACGTCCCGAGTTCGATTCCTGCTATACGCACTCCTTATATAATAAAATGCCTTTTTGTTTAAAAAAATAAACCGGGATAACTCAGTTAGTTATTAAGTATAATAGAAACCGAGATAATAACCAGGTTAGACACACAGTCCAGCGGTGGACTGTGTGCAACATGAACCATACGTCGCGCGTTCGAAACCCGTCACTTGCACCGGTCCGTTGAATTAAAATTTTTTTGAAATTAAAGAGAATTTCGGTTAAACTGAATAAGTGTATAAATATAAATAAAAACAAGATTATTTCGGGTTAGACACATAGCTCAGTTGGTAGAGCTGCGTGCACGCGAACGGGAGGTCTCGGGTTCGAGCCTCACCCGGCGCAAACTAATACGCTGACCGAACCGGTCAACGGACAACGCTAAATAAACAATTTTTTTTATATTTTTATTTATTTAATTTAATTTAAAAATCAATTAAAAATACTTAAAATAACATTTTTAAAGATAGAAAATAGCCATAAACTCACAAAAATATATCTAAAAATTTCATTAAAATCCTTAATAAAATCCACCCATTTAATATATTTTTCCGTTATTATTTAGGTTAGTAATCCTCGTTGTTCCGCTCATCTAATTCGTGCGCATATCACCATCTCCAATCCAACGCACCCAATGTGAGTGAATCTTTACAAATTCCCCGTTTTAATCACGTTTTGGGGTGTATCATGTGTCTTGATATATATATTTTTATACTTAAACCATTGTGCATACATCATATCATGAACTAGTGTATTCAGTTTGTTTCTGTTGTGTAGTTATTGTTGGATGCAAGTTTATTATTTTCAGTACATGCAATTTCATAGCCGCCGCCTCCCCATTACATTATGAGCGTTGAGCATGTTCCCCATTTCATTATGAGGTTGAACCTGGCGTGCCCACATACGATCGGCTCCGTTTGATTGAGCCTTGATCGCACAGACATTTTCATTTTCAATACATGCAATATGATCGGCTCCGTTTGATTGAGCCTTGATCGCACAGTTTCATTTATGTTATTTACAGTATGATGTTGGTATGTTCATGTATGCTGTCATGTGTTATTGTATGTTATAGTTGTGACTGCTATTTGCCATTGCTTGATTATTTACATTGGCTCAGTTATGATTATGCACAATTTTTCATTGATAAACTAACAAGTAATTCATTAATAAATGTTTATCTAATAAGGTTCACTCGCCAACTTATGTTGACCCAAAAACCCCCCATTTTACACATGATACAGGTGAACCAGCAGCAGCTAGGAACACATAGGACTTGGACTAGAAGAATAAAACGATTTAGAGTTGGGATTGTTATGTTTGGTTTATTTTCTTTGTATTGAATGAACATGTTTGGATTTTTGGAAATGTAACTTTGACTTTATTAAATATGAAACATATTAGTAAATGTCATGAGCTTTGGTGATAACCCAATTACGCCCCGACACTTATTCCGCTGCGGTCGGGGTGTGACAGATTGGTATCAGAGCCATGACTATAGGGATATAGGATAGGTTATTAGACCCTTAGAGCCTATACTATAGTCGATTAGAAACTTATAAGATTTTTGTGTGTTACATGCCAAATTTCATGATGTTTATATGTTTTATGTTAAATGTTACATTTGATATTGTGCAAGCATGTTCATAAGTATGTATTATCATATAATGCCTATCATGAATCGTATACTCATAACATATCACATCCATGAAAGCACACACCACATCATGATTGCTTTTACAATGATTTTCGTGTTTTCAAATATCATCAAAGTGAGTTCTCATGACGGGCATGTAGTAACTGGAAGGGTACCAATACCGGTAGTCAGAATGTCCTGTCTAGGCTGGCATTCATATAAATCCAAAATAATGGACCAGTTTGCCTACCTGGGGACTAACGATGAGAGTACGAAGTACCTATTAGGCCAAAGCATGCTATACCAAACGTCGTGTGAGCTAACCCCACTTTGAGTTGTCATTGTGTCTACACCTGGACAAGTTCCGACCAAACATCTCATGAACATATTTTGTGGTTTGCATTCGGGGGATGCGAGTGTTAAACTGCCAATACTAATGTGAATCCTACCAAGCCAATAGCCATGGGGGCCCACATGACTATGTAGGTGAAGGTATGGGGGACATTTGAGGCCCAACATGAGCGAACCCAAGACATCCTATGGATGTAGTTGCATTATTGATATTTATGTTATTTTCATTTTCTTAAAGACACATGAACCTAAAAAGACACCATAAACTCACAATCCTCTCATTTTATGATCCTGTAGATGTCGTCTAGACAGCAACGAAGGGGTAAAAGATCAGGGAGGTCTCAGGAACGTTTGGCCACTCAGATCGCGAAACAAATGGCCACGATATTGCCTGACATTGTGGTCCAAGTACAACAAGCCCTTGCTACAAATCCTACTAACCCTCCCCAACAACTGGACCAGAACATCGACAACCCTCCTACCAGCAAGTGCTCTTACAAACATTTTAAGTCATGTGATCCTCCTAAATTTGAAGGGACTGAGGGTGTCACTGCTCTCCTACATTGGTTCGAGGAGATGGAAAACACCTTTCTAAACTGCGATTGTCCTAAGGATCGCAAGGTTCGATATGCCACCGGGAGACTATTTGGGGTAGCTCTCACTTGGTGGAATACTGAGAAAGGGAAGAGGGGAACTGAAGATGCGATGGCCTTAACTTGGGAGGAGTTAAGAGAAATCATGACTAGGCGTTTCTGTCCTAGAAGTGAAATTAAAAAGCTGGAGGACGAATTTCATTCTCTAAAGCAAAAGGAGGGTGATCACACTACATATAACAAGAGGTTCTTGGAGTTGAACCAAATGGTTCCAAATTTGTTCACCCCAACCTATCGTCTGATCGAGCACTATATTCGAGGACTCCCCTCGAAAATCCAAGATTCAGTTCTCAGCGTTTCACCAGTAACACTTGAAGCTGCTATGGAGTTAGCAACTGAACTGACCGAAAACCGAATTCGCAATGGGAAGTTCAAAGAAGAGAAGAAGAAAGCCCCTGTTGAGGGACAAACTTCAAACCACCCCATTCCTTCCTCTAAGTTTGCTAACAAGAGGAAGCGCAACACCAAAAATTTTGCAGTTACTCAAACCAACTCCCCTATTCCTGCTACACCCATTACTCAAGTCACCCCTTCAACCGCACCATACAGAAGACCCTACACAGGCCCGTTACCAAAATGTATCACCATTCCCCTGATCATCCTTGTCAATATTGCACCGGCTGCGGTCGCGCGGGTCATAATGTTCAAACTTGCCGCATGCCTCAACGAACGAACCGCCACCAACCTTTAACCCAAACCCACCAACAAATAATGGGCCAAGGCCAACAACCCCTACTACCACCCACTCAACATGTAGCCCAAACATATTACAAGCCCAATTATCCTATGGGTCAACCAATGCGGGCTTGCTACAATTGCGGCGACCCAAGCCATTTCCGAAACATTTGTCCAAGGTTGGTTAATATTATTCATGCTCAGGCCCAAGCCAACCCGGTGAATCAAGCAAACCAAGCTCCTCCACCTGCAAGAGGGAGAGCTTTCAATATCAACGCTAACCAGGCCAGAGCTGACGGCAATGTGGTTAACGGTACGTTCCTTATAAATGGTAGATATGCATCTATGTTATTTGATACTGGTGCGGATAGAAGTTTTGTGTCTTTAGAATTTGAACCTATCTTAAACAAAAATCGGGATAAGCTCACGGAATCCATAACGGTAGAAGTTGCGGACGGGAAACCAGTTTCATTAGACTCTATTTTACGCAACTGTACACTCACCTTAAACGACCACGATTTCTCAGTCGACCTTATTCCTATGAAGCTGGGAAGTTTTGACATCATAATCGGTATGGATTGGCTCAGTCAACATCAGGCGGAAGTTGTATGTCGTGAAAAATTTATTCGTATTCCTCTTTCAAACGGTCAGACTCTTCGAATCATTGGAGAAACCTCGTCGAAAGGGCTCATCTTAATGTCTTGTCTTCAAGCTCAAAAATATCTTCTCAAGAATTATGTCGGTTTTTAGCTCATATCATCAAAAAGGGAACCATGGAGAAGAAACTTGAAGACATTCCTATAGTAAAAGACTTTCAGCAAGTTTTTCCTGACGACATTTCAGGACTTCCTCCAGTTAGAGACGTCGAATTCCGTATTGATCTTATACCTGGTGCTACACCAGTTGCAAAGTCTCCATATAGGTTAGCCCCCTCTGAAATGCAAGAGCTAGCCAGTCAATTGCAAGAGTTGACTGACAAGGGATTCATACGTCCTAGCTCGTCGCCTTGGGGTGCATCTGTCCTTTTTGTAAAGAAGAAAGATGGATCTTTTCGTATGTGCATCGACTACAGAGAGCTCAACAAGTTAACAATCAAGAATCGCTATCCTTTACCTCGCATTGATGATCTTCTTGACCAACTACAAGGTGCCAGCTGCTTTTCAAAAATCGATCTTCGATCTGGCTATCATCAACTTAGAGTGCATGAAGAAGACGTTCCTAAGACTGCTTTTCGAACTCGTTATGGCCACTATGAATTCATGGTTATGCCATTTGGATTAACCAACGCACCAGCTGTCTTCATGGACCTAATGAACAGAGTCTGCAAACCTTATCTTGATCGATTTGTTATAGTCTTCATCGACAATATTCTTATTTATTCAAAATCTAAATCTGATCATGAGCGTCATCTTCGACTCGTTCTTGCACTTCTAGAAAAGGAAAAGCTTTATGCCAAGTTCTCCAAATGTGAATTCTGGTTAAAAGAGGTGCAATTCCTCGGGCATGTAGTCAATGACAAGGGAATACATGTTGACCCTGCAAAGATCAAAGCGGTTCAAGAATGGCAAGCTCCACGTACACCAACTGAAGTAAGATCTTTTCTTGGACTAGCTGGCTATTATGTCGGTTCATTTCAAACTTCTCTCGCATTGCTGTACCACTCACGGCTTTAACTCATAAGGGAAAACCTTTCGTATGGGGACCCAAGCAAGAAGAAGCCTTTCAAACTCTTAAACAAAAACTTTGTGATGCACCAATCCTCACTCTTCCTGAAGGTTGTGATGATTTTGTAGTCTATTGCGACGCATCAGGGAAAGGGTTAGGCTGCGTTCTCATGCAAAGAGGAAAAGTCATAGCTTATGCCTCGAGACAACTCAAGACACATGAAAAGAACTACACCACTCATGACCTAGAACTTGGAGCCGTGGTGTTCGCTCTTAAGATATGGAGACATTATCTCTATGGTACCAAGTGTGAAATATACACTGACCACAAGAGTCTTCAACATATCTTCAATAAAAAGAGCTAAACATGAGGCAACGAAGATGGGTCGAACTTCTAAATGATTACGACTGTGAAATTAGATACCACCCTGGTAAAGCAAATGTGGTGGCTGATGCACTTAGTCGAAAGGGTTATGCGAACTCCATTCATCTTCTATGTTCGCAAATTATAACCGACATTAAAGATCAAATTCGAGAAGCCCAACACGTTTCAATAACAGAAGAAGATGTACGAAAGGAGATGTCCTGTGGAGCCGAGCTAAAAATTGAAACTAAATCAGACGGTATTCTGTATTACCTAGATCGTATCTGGACTCCTAACCACAACAATCTTCGTGAAACTCTTATGAATGAAGCTCACAAAACACGATATTCTATACACCCAGGAGCCGATAAGATGTATCAAGACCTACGATACACCTATTGGTGGCCTGGAATGAAGAAGGATATTGCCGTTTTTGTTTCCAAGTGCCTCACATGTTCCAAGGTGAAGGCTGAACACCAAAGACCCTCAGGACTTCTAGTCCAACCGAAATACCTGTATGGAAGTGGAAAAATATAACCATGGATTTCATTACCGGGTTACCTCGCACTTCTGGTGGGTATGACACAATATGGGTAATTATAGACCGACTTACAAAATCAGCTCACTTTATTCCTATCCGTGAAGATTTCAAGAACGAAAAGCTTGCACGTATTTATATCAACGAAATCGTAAGCCGACATGGGGTACCGTTGAGTATTATTTCTGATCGTGATGGTCGTTTCACCTCACGAACATGGCAAGCAGTACAATCCGCTATGGGCACACGATTAGATCTCACTACCGCCTATCATCCTCAAACTGATGGACAGTCTGAGCGCACCATTCAAACTCTTGAAGATATGCTTAGAGCATGTGTCATAGACTTCAAGGGAAATTGGGACGCCCACCTACCATTAGTAGAATTTTCGTACAACAACAGCTATCATTCGAGCATCGGCATGGCACCTTTTGAAGTCTTATATGGACGTAAGTGCCGATCACCTGTATGTTGGCACGAAATTGGGGAAGCACAAATTACTGGTCCAGAATTGATCCAAGAAACCACAGACAAGATTCATCAAATTCGAAACAATCTTCTAGCGGCTCAAAGTCGTCAAAAGAGTTACGCAGATAAACGACGAAAGCCCTTAGAGTTTAACATTGGTGATTATGTACTTTTAAAAGTATCACCGTGGAAGGGAGTAGTTCGTTTTGGTCAAAAGGGCAAGCTAGCACCACGTTACGTAGGACCATTCAAGATACTCGAAAGGGTAGGTCCTGTAGCATACAAGCTTGATCTACCAGAAGAACTCAACAGGATTCATCCCACATTCCACGTGTCGAACTTGAAGAAGTGCCTCGCTGATGAGAACCTCCACATTCCGCTGGAAGATATTCAGATTGATGAATCTATGCATTTTATTGAAAGACCAGTGGAGATCATGGACTACGGAGAGAAACGTCTACGACGAAGTAGCATTCCAATTGTCAGGGTACGCTGGGAGTCGAAACGGGGACCTGAGTTTACTTGGGAACGTGAAGACTCAATGCGTGAAAAACACCCGCATCTTTTTCCTACTACTTCAACTACTTAAATTTCGGGACGAAATTCCTAAAAGTAGGGGATACTGTAACATTTGTAAAAATCGGGTTTTCAAAACCCGCTCCGTTTTGTAATCGAGTATCAAGTTATAAAAGTTACATTAAATATTTATGATTATTTTGAGTTAAAACGATACATAATTAATAAATAAACTAAACTATAAAAATTATATTTGATAAAAAGTTAAAACAAAATAAATAAAAAAATTATGATGCTGCCGGGACTCGAACCCGGATCAGCCGGTTACAACATCAAAGACTTAACGCACACACACATCACCACTCCGCCACTTGTTTGTTTTCTGTTCTCTTTAGGAAACAAATAGGTTTTATGGACTAAGGTAAATCAATCGATTTTACAAATTGTAACTGAAATCGGTTATCAAACACCCAAAGTCGATCTGGATACTCGCGATTCAACGAGTATAACCAATAAACTAGACGATTCCAATCAATGCTGCCGTGAGTGTAACTTGAATTCGGAAGTGGATCGGTTTAATAACCGAAAGTTTTCAATTCTCGGATTACTTCAATCCTAGACCCTTCCTGCGACTCAAAACACTCTGCAAGACTTTCAATTACATTTCCGAACCTTACAGTCCACCGGAGAAGCTTAAATCAAATCGCCGGAAAAATTCTGCAAGTCGCCGGAAAACCGGGACTCACACCCACACGGTATTTCCTCCGACTCTTTTGTTTCAATCATGTGATTAATCGGTCACTAACACAACTCCACCATCAGAATCGATCCTAGTCAACGTTTGTCGAAAATCTTACCTTTCGCCGGAAAACTCCGGAAACACACCGTGAACGGGTATGATCTCCTAAACTTCTGTTAAACCTTGTTTAAGTGCCTCAACTTCTTAAATAATCGAACAAAGCTGTTAATTGGTTTCAACAGCCAGAGTTCACCTTCAGAACCGACGAACCTCTGCCGGAATTCTAGTGAACAACATCAATCGGTACATCTTTTTCCCCTCTCTCCATTCTTTACTTTTAAATTACTTGTAATGTCTGAAAAGCGTATATGTCATGAATCGGTCATAACAGTCGAATATGTTTTTCTGTGTAAAATCAACGAAGAAGATGAAGACGCAATATAACTTAAGACTAATTAAAATTGGTATTTTAAACGGGTTAGACACACAGTCCAGCGGTGGACTGTGTGCAAAATACACACGCACATCCCGAGTTCGATTCCTGCTATACGCACTCCTTATATAATAAAATGCCTTTTTGTTTAAAAACTAAACTGGGATAACTCAGTTAGTTATTAACTATAATAGAAACCGGAAAAACCAGGTTAGACACACAGTCCAGCGGTGGACTGTGTGCAACATGAACCATACGTCGCGCGTTCGAAACCCGTCACTTGCACCGTCCGTTGAATTAAAATGTTTTTGAAATTAAAGAGAATTTCGGTTAAACTGAATAAGTGTATAAATATAAATAAAAACAAGATTATTTCGGGTTAGACACATAGCTCAGTTGGTAGAGCTGCGTGCACGCGAACGGGAGGTCTCGGGTTCGAGCCTCACCCGGCGCAAACTAATACGCTGACCGAACCGGTCAACGGTCAACGCTAAATAAACAATTTTTTTATATTTTATTTATTTAATTTAATTTAAAAATCAATTAAAAATACTTAAAAATAAGATTTTTAAAGATAGAAAATAGCCATAAACTCACAAAAATATATCTAAAAATTTCATTAAAATCCTTAATAAAATCCACCCATTTAATATATTTTTCCGTTATTATTTAGGTTAGTAATCCTCGTTGTTCCGCTCATCTAATTCGTGCGCATATCACCATCTCCAATCCAACGCACCCAATGTGAGTGAATCTTTACAAATTCCCCGTTTTAATCACGTTTTGGGGTGTATCATGTGTCTTGATATATATATTATATACTTAAACCATTGTGCATACATCATATCATGAACTAGTGTATTCAGTTTGTTTCTGTTGTGTAGTTATTGTTGGATGCAAGTTTATTATTTTCAGTTCATGCAATTTCATAGGCCGCCGCTCCCCATTACATTATGAGCGTTGAGCATGTTCCCCATTTCATTATGAGGTTGAACCTGGCGTGCCCACATACGATCGGCTCCGTTTGATTGAGCCTTGATCGCACAGACATTTTCATTTTCAGTACATGCAATACGATCGGCTCCGTTTGATTGAGCCTTGATCGCACAGTTTCATTTATGTTATTTACAGTATGATGTTGGTATGTTCATGTATGCTGTCATGTGTTATTGTATGTTATAGTTGTGACTGCTATTTGCCATTGCTTGATTATTTACATTTGCTCATCTATGATTATGCATAATTTTTCATTGATAAACTAACAAGTAATTCATTAATAAATGTTTATCTAATAAGGTTCACTCGCCAACTTATGTTGACCCCAAAACCCCCATTTTACACATGATACAGGTGAACCAGCAGCAGCTAGGAACACATAGGACTTGGACTAGAAGAATAAAACGATTTAGAGTTGGGATTGTTATGTTTGGTTTATTTTCTTTGTATTGAATGAACATGTTTGGATTTTTGGAAATGTAACTTTGACTTTATTAAATATGAAACATATTAGTAAATGTCATGAGCTTTGGTGATAACCCAATTATGCCCCGACTCTTATTCCGCTGCGGGTCAGGGTGTGACAATCGTTTCTGCCATATTCATATTAGTTTGTACAATGTTTATCTATCGAACTAAACAAGATATAACGGTGTAATCTACTGCTTGTAAAATCTAACGAAGAAGATGAACTGCGATAACATTACAAGAATAATTAAAACTGGTATTTTGAATGGGTTAGACACACAGTCCAGCGGTCGATTGTGTGCGAACAAAAACACGCATACGTCCCGAGTTCGATTCTTGACACACGCACCTTCGCAGTAATAAAATGCCTTTTTGTTTAAAACTGAACCGGGTTAACTCCGTTAGTTGTTAAGTATAATAAAATTTGTATATTAACCAAGTTAGACACACAGTCCAGCGGTGGACTGTGTGTAACGTTAAAGCAAGGTCCCGGGTTCGAGACCTGTTAGTGGCACCGGTTCGACGAATTAAAATGTTTTTGAAAAGAGTAAATTGCACAAAACATCCTTTATGTTTCCTCAAACTTGCAGGTTCCAGCCTTAATGTTTAAAAGTTGCTAAAAACAGCCTTTAAGTTTATTTTTGTTGCGGGTTCAATCCTTTACAGCTAACCACGTTATTTTCTTCAGTTAAGTTCCCTCACATGCATAACATGTGAGGGTATATTCGTCATTTTGGTTGATCATGTGAGGGAACTTAACTGAAGAAAATAACGTGGTTAGCTGTAAAGGATTGAACCCGCAACAAAAATAAACTTAAAGGTTGTTTTTAGCAACTTTTAAACATTAAGGCTGGAACCTGCAAGTTTAAGGAAACATAAAGGATGTTTTGTGCAATTTACTCTTATGAAAATAAAAGGATTTTGGATAAATCGAGTTAATATATAAGTATAATTAAAAACAGAATTATTTCGGGTTAGACACGTAGCTCAGTTGGTAGAGCTGCGTGCACGCGTACGGGAGGTCACGAGTTCGAGCCTCACCCAGCGCATTTCAGTCACACAATAAACCGGTCAAACAAGTCAAAGTCAAAAAGTCAACGGTCAACCCAAAAAGTCAACATATTTTTATATTTTTATTATTTAATTTAATTTAAAAATCAATTAAAAATACTTAAAAATAATGTTTTAAAGATAGAAAATAGCCTTAAACTCGAAAAAAATATATTCTAAAAAATTCCATTTACTATATTTTCCGTTATTATTTAGGTTAGTTAATTCTCGTTGTTCAACTCTTCCAACTCGTGCGCATCTCACCATCTCCAATCAAACGCACCCAATGTGAGTGAATCTTTACAAATTCCCCGTTTTAATCACGTTTTGGGGTGTATCATGTGTCTTGCTATATATTATATTTAAATCATTGTGCATACATCATATCATGAACATGTGTATTCAGCTTGTTTCAACTGTTTGTGTGGTTATTGTTAGATTCAATTTATTATTTTCAGTACATGCAATTTTCATAGGCGAGCTCCCCATTACATTATGAGCGTGAACCTGGCGTGCCAACATATGATCGGCTCCGTTTGATTGAGCCTTGATCGCACAGACATTTATCATTTTCAGTACATGCAATACGATCGGCTCCGTTTGATTGAGCCTTGATCGCACAGTTTCATTCATGTTATTTATCGTATGTGTTGGTATGTTTGTGTATGCTATCATATGTTTATTGTATGTTATAGTTGTGATTGCAAATTGCTACTGCTTGATTATTTACATTGGCTCAGTTATGATTATGCACAATTTTTCATTGATAAACTAACAAGAAAATCAATAATAAATGTTTATCTAACAAGGTTCACTCGCCAACTTATGTTGACCCAAAAACCCCATTTTTACACATGATAGAGGTGAACCAGCTGCAGCCAGAAACACATAGCATTGGACTAGAAGAATAAAATGATTTAGAGCTTGGAATTATTTTGTTTAGTTATTTTCTTTGTATTGTATGGACATGTTTGGATTATTTGGAATGTAATTTTGACTTTAATAAATATGAAACATATTAGTAAATATCATGAGTTTTGGTGATAACCAATTATGCCCCGACTCTTATTCCGCTGCGGGTCGGGGTGTGACATAGATATCCTCAAGTGTCTTGATGCATTGTTCAAGATAAAATTCTTTTAATATTTCATGGAATATATCAACATTCTGAGTGAGATCCACAGTCACTGATTCAGCTTGTGACTCAGTTTATAAACTAGTAGTTTCAGGTGAAACTTCACTGGTGCTCTTATCTGAAGCTGATGCATGTGAGTGGTACGTATAAATCGGTATCATTTACACAAGTTTTAAATTTATAAAAATGGAAATTACCTAAACCAAACTACACACATAACAGGAAAGTGTACCTATCGTATATGAAGTATAGTAGTGGCAAGAACCAAGTATCGATCCTAAAAACACGGTAGCTCCTAATAGTTAATTGTCTGTCAATATCAAGCTGATGTAAGAGGGATGGTTTGTAAGGAAACTAATTAAAAACTAAAGAACAACTAGAAAACAACTAGGAACAACTAGAAAAGTCTAAGAAAGTCATATGGAGAAAACAACCATCTAGGTGTCGAATCTTCTTGACTGGAATGACAGCTCAGAATGAGTTTATGCAACTGTGTGAAGTGCTAAAATGGATTAGGTCTAGCTAAGGTTAATCCCACAAAACTATAGAATCATTGTTATAGACACACACCAAAACCTAATCTTGTGAAGCAAGTTTATTTTATGATTCCTTATGATTTAGCGCTTCTATTATTTTTTAGAAACATAGATTCACGAACTCAGCGATTTATTATCTATGTTAATCTTAAGTAAACCCTAACTAGTTTCTAGATCCTTTTATTTAGACCCTTCTTGTAGATAGCTCACACGTTTTACCAATTAAGTTACAAGTTGTCTACTATTGGTTAAGGTTTCAAGCCCTAGATTAACGAGCGCTAATATATTCGAAAGATAGAAGAAATCGAATCTAACTAGCATAACTTCATTGAAAGATCGATTCAACCACACAACTCAATAACAAAATCAATTCTAACACGTAATCATACACACAAAACCAATTCTAACATATAATCATACATATAATAAGTTCAAAATAACAATACTTTACTAAAATCACACAATAAAGTCAAATCAAGAAGTCAAACCAAATTAAGATGAATCTAAACCTAGATGATTAGAAGAGTTTAGCCAAACATAACCAAGAACAATACAAACTCAGTAGCAAACATCTCTAAAGATAGAAGAAAACAAAAGACAAATGACAAACCGAGCCGATTAAAGCGAATACACATTAATCCGATGATAGATCTTGATCTAGTCTTCAATATATCTTTGTTTATTCTCCAAGATCCTTCAAAATCACTCATAGAATGTGAGAAACTAGTCCCTGGTCTTATTTTGGTCGAATACCTTGTTTCCAGCCGCCATGGGGCTTTAAATACTAAAGTCCAGGGTTCCTACGCATCTGGGCCTGTTTAGCTCGGTTACGGCCCGTAAAATTTTAATGGATGACGGGCCTTCACTTTACATTAGGGCCCAAAAAACCCTTTTTATTCATGTCGTCAAAACAATTAGGATTCATATATTATGGGCCTAGTAACTCATTTTCTAGCTCAATATATGATCGTCTGAAGTTCAGCTTCTTCCCTGCCGCATTGCTCTGCTCCGTTTTGCCTCATTTCTTCTGGTTTTCATCCAAGTTCTTCATAAACACCATCTAACCCTGAAAATTCACAATATGACTGAATAAGTACCTTAATTTTATATAATTTTCAATATAAACCCGCCTAATGGATATATAAATCATGTTGCCATACGAGCACATTAGAAGCCTCACTTATGATCTCAAATGCTACTAGTGCAGGTTGTTTGTTTCCTTGATCCAATGCAATTATACCAAAGTGCTCATCAGTTCAAATCCTCAAGCAAACTTCTCCGGTCTACAAAGCTTTGAGTGAAAAAGCTTTGTTGAGTAATTTTTGGTACACGACATCTGTAGTTTGGGAAATTAATGGTGCTTGAACATGTAACTGGGATGGTGTTTGGACAGATTCTTGTCGCATATTGTCATGAGAAATTTGGTACTTTAGTGGCCCATTAACAAATTGATATGACATTTGGACCGGTCCATGGGCAAAGTGAGCAGTGGACTATGTGTTTGGATATTGATGTGTATTTTGAAAACTTGAGTGTGGTCTAGTAGTTGAATTAGATTGATTCATTTGAGTAGAGTAAGTAACATAAGATGAGGGTCTGTGTAGGACTTATCCTGTACCTTATTTGTACTTTCAAGCTGTTCATTCAAAGCATCCCATAATTCCTTAGCATTCTCACAATGGAGTTATCCAGCATAGATTTCATTTGGTAAGGCCATGGCCAGTATCCCGAATGCTTTAGCATCAAGCTCCAATTTTTGAAGATCTTGCTTAAAATAGTCTACAAGCTTCTTTGGAACATTTGTGTTTGGTTTTTCAGTACTCGGTATAGAGGGAACAAACGGACCAAAAACCACAGACCTCCAACAACCGGTGTTTTGCTCGGATAAGTGGTAACACATCCTTCAATTCCATATCTTAATTCATGGCAAACGAGCCTCGAAGGATTGTTTGGCGATCTGGTATTGTGTGGGTCATGCATGATCGACATCTTCTTTAAATTCTGTTGAGTTTTTCTCAGAAAACAAAGTGTCAAAACAAACTTACTATTCTGATCGCCTAATTCTTCTCATGTCATGATCTCTTTAATCACAATATCAATTTGAGCTCTGGTTTGTCTTCTGAATCAATGACTAAGTCAATTCAGAGATCCATGGCTCAGATACCAATTGTTGGATCTGAGAGTGTATGTTTTAGTATGTTTTTGATAAAAAATGTTGATTAACAATTCAGTAAATCATTAATACAAGTAGATAATAAATACATCGATCAAGTAGTAATTAGATTGGTAAGGGATGATTGTCTAATGATTTCTCGTTACTAAATTTAGCAATACATCATAGTACAAAGATCACTTCCCCTCAACAAGTGAACTCTCTTTCCCTCTCTTACTTTAGCCTTTCTCTCTCTAGATTGTAACATCTGAGATATTCAACTACAAGAGTTAACTATTACATTAGTGTACTATTCTATTTATAAGAAGAGAGAACTGTTGGTGACGTCACCATGAAAGCGACTCAAAACAACACTAATAAAGTGTAAGTGCCATCAGTTTGCAAAACTGCTAGACAAAAAAGCTAAAACAACTTGAAACAATAAACTACCGGAAGTACTAATAAAACTGTTAGGAAGCCAAACTATTAGAGGAATCTAGTACTTTTGGTTCCAGCACTTGTCAAAAGCTTTGACTTGTTGACTAACACTTTCATACTTCAGTACTTTATCTTGATAATCCAGCCCTTTTGAACCCAATAGTTCTTCTTCCAGCTGTTTGGTGGTTGTTTGTTGAAGCTTTAAAGGGGGGATATTCCATTACTTGGTAAGCAAAATTCTTATTCTTGAGGCTAAGGAAGATGGTTCCTTTGGGTTTTAGCTTTCATCATCAGTGGATCTTACATAACCAAACAATACGTGAATATCAATATAAATAAAACAAATACATGCTCAATACTAAAGTAATTGAAAAATTGACATTCATTCATTAATATTATAGACATAGAAATTATGTTTTATTTTTTAAAGTAAAACTTGTCCTGAGTTGACCTACTAAATCTGATTTTGTCTGAGGTTGACCGTCTTTGATCAATTCCGAGTAATTTGGCGGAGTTAAAGAAAATCGCCTTTGCACCGTACCTTGTAGCGATTACTCGACAAGTACTTGACCTTTTAGGCCTAGTTTTACAAGTCAGATTGGGTTAGCATATTTGGGTGAATTTACGTAAGATTTGTGATGAAGATGTCGATTTTATTCGAAAATTGATATATGTTTGTTTGTGTTCGTATCTATTCTTGAACGTTTGCTTGTGTTCGTTCGTGTCCATTTGTGTTCATGAATGTTTGATTGTGTTCGTTACCAAAAATTAATAAACAAACACGAGCACATTCATTACTATCATGAACTCACACGGATAGAAAATCTTATTCGGTAAGTGTTTATGAAAAATTCCGTAAACACATTTATTTCTTTGATGAATGAACACGAATAAATCTTTATTCTTATTTGTTCCGTTCGTTTACAACCCTAATTAACTTATATCTTTATTATTTTACATTTTAACTTTTCTGACAATTTTACAAAGCAAAAGTGATTATGCTAAAAGAATTATATACTTTCTGCCAATTAAACATGAATCCATTCCAATTTCTTCACATTTCAATTTCAATGTCTTAGACATATATTCTAGTTTCTTTTAAACATAATGTAAATCAAACTTTAGTAAGAGATATTTTAATTTGGATGATATTATTTTGCTTGAAAGAGACAATGCATCGGCTGAATTGAGCCTTGGCTTAAAATAATTTATTGTTGGTTAATTTAACTCTAACCTATCAAAATTATTGCTATAGTTAATCCGAATTTAAAATCATTATTATCGGTTATATTTAATCATAACTAGAAATAGCCTTACGCGCGTTGCAGCACGTTAATCCGTCTTAAAATTTTATAAAATAATATAGAAATCTTTACGTAAATCTAACCGCGCCTCAAAGGGCAACAAAAAAATTTATAAAACAAAACAAACAGACCTCATAAAAACCACATTTAACAACCACTAATATTACTATTAAACCTATTAAGTAATAAAAATACTATATACTTTGAAATCTTAAACCGATAATATATTATAAAACAAAACAGTCAAGCTTACAAAAACCACACTTAACAACCACTAATATCACTATTAAACCTATTAACTTATTAAGTAATAAAAATACTATATACTTTGATATCCTTAAGCCAGTGATTTAATATATAAAATGAATTTATTTATAAATCTAGATAAAAAAAATTTAGAGCCCATATGCACATCTTTAATTCTTTAAAATGTTGATTTACTTATGAATATGTTATAAACATCTTTAATGGTTTAAAATCCAAAAATAAAATCAGTTTAACTAATTTTAGAAATAAGTAAAAATAATAAATTAAAAAGAGAGTGATATTAATCTATGATGCATGTATCGACCATCTTATAAATATAATAAAGAACCATTGTCATGATGTCATCTCATGTTTGCTGTTATTAGTAAAATTAAAATTAAAATAGAAAAAAGACAAAGAATTGACACGGTATAAGACCTATTAAAGAAATTAAGGAGGTTAAGAAACTACTGTAGTAGCGAGTTGACGTTAGCTGCAATATTTTCATATGTTCTTTAATATTAATTAATAATGTAATAAAGTTATATTTGAGTATCATAGTTATAGGCTATCGAATAAGCTGCCGAAAATTTACTACAAAAATACACCATTAAACTTTGACATAATTTTTTTTTGGCATAAATTTAAGTGCATTGATGACTTGTTCATTTGGTGAGGAAAGGCTAGCCTGGAACTCAACTACTACATGTTGGGGTATTATTGGAATTTTATGTAAAAATATTATTAAAGTAAAGTACAATTCATTAAAGAGATATTAATATCCATATAAAAATAGATTTAAATCGGGAATAAATGACCACAGCTGTACACTCCAGGTCTCCTATATCCTCTCCTTGTAAACTCATTTTGTATATTAAAAGTTAAAACCATAAATTAAAGCGTAAAAATGATTACCCGAATTTTGTTGCAAAATGTTGGACCGAAATTCATAATTTAGAGTTATGGTTGTAACAGTTTCGTCCAGGCATTACTGAGTAATATCGTTGGGCCGTCAACGGTTGTCCTAAACGTTATAAATTTCCTTAAATTACTTAAAAAGTAGGTTAACGCGTTAAACAGTCTACTTAAAAAAATTACATATAAAAAAGTGTATGTATGTAAAATTAAAAATTACATGTAAAAATCTTAATCTATCAATCTTTCCATTAATCTCTTAATCTGATTATCGTAGTCGTTACCTCGTCTACCACGACTATCGCGTACCCATCCTTACAACACCAATTACACACTGTTAATAATAGCAATGATAACAATAACAATGCGGTTTGTAATCTTTCCTTTTATTTAATATACAGCAGCCTTTAAAAAAGAATAATGGTAAAGATGGTAGAAATTATAGTTTTGACCGGTCAAACCAGTTACATGTCAAAATAAATAAACTGAATATACCATTTTAAATAAGAAAAAAAAAACACACACACGTAGATATAAGTTCTTTTAAGAACCAACTTTATGTCTTAGTCTATTCATGATTTTATTAATTAGTATTTACATTTTTTCAAACTAATAGCTAAATTCTTATTTTTTATCTAAACAATGAGGAATTATTATAAAAAAATTAAACGTATTCAAATTAATTATACACAGCCCTACATTTATATTTTTAAAACAGTTTGTAATGTTAGGTGAACTTCTATATTTACACAAATGAATAATTAAGCAATAAGATATGATTTAAAAAGATAGAAGTAAAAACTTATTATGTTTATTTTGTTTCCATTCCATGTTAAACAAAAAACAACACAACCGTGCAAATAAATACACACTACTACTATTAACATGAAAATATTCAAACTTTTTATCCTATAAAAA
Organism: Scalesia atractyloides; assembly: GCA_947069175.1. Lineage (NCBI taxonomy): Eukaryota > Viridiplantae > Streptophyta > Magnoliopsida > Asterales > Asteraceae > Scalesia > Scalesia atractyloides. The sequence goes on from CAMTDV010000025.1 coordinate 91,893,090, forward strand.
AAAACAATGATTTTAATGGAAAATAAATGGAAAATAAAAATGACCTTTTTTCCTTTTCTTTTCTTTCTTTATTCAACTGACTTTAGAGACTTGACTGTTGCAATGTCTTCTTGATCTTGAATCCAACCAAATTTCGCCATGAAAGGGTTTTCCAAGGTTTTTGGCGGGTAATCTTCAATGTTACACTCATTCCATACATTCCCAACACCTTCAAGATCTCTAACCACTTCCCACACACAACTATTGCATTTGAAACCAGCCCCAAAACTTATCATAAACAAGGTGTCACCTTTTTTCAGCCTCTTTTTAGCCTCCATGTAGCCGAGAACATACCATAGGCTACTCGCCGACGTGTTACCGAACCGGTGGAGCGTCATTCGGGCCGGCTCGATGTCAAAATGGCTCAGGCTAAGGCTCTGAGCCACGGCATCGATCACGGCCTTCCCACCCGTATGAAGACAAAAATGATCAATTCCGGTTTTGAAATTGATCATCGGTCGAGTCGCGTTAAACGACTTGCCGAAAAAATTTTGTAGGGTTTTTCGGGCGAGGGAGAGGGTCGCGAACCGAAGGAGTTCGCGCATTGGGAGGACTTTGGGCGCGATTTCTTTTAGATTTTCAACAAAAGCCCGTGTGGCTGTTTTTGGTAGGGTTTTGCCCAGGCGAAACCCTACACGATCTTGAGAGTCTTCGGTTTGCAAACAGCAACCGTACGCTTCGTCTTTGGACCCATGGTGGGTCCGGACCATGGCTTTTAGCTTAAACATGGACTTATGGACCAAAATTGGCTTGTTAGTTAGGATCATGGCGCACCCACCGGTCCTAAACAAACAGTTTGATAATATCATTGACCGGTCATTACCCATGTACCAATTTGGAGTCAAACATTCGGATGTAACCACCAATGCTAACTGATTCTTGTTTGACTTTAATATACTTTGAACAAGATTAATAGAAATTAAACTTGCACTACACCCCATTCCAGACAAATTATAACTTTTCACATCTTCTCTCATTTTGTACTGGTTAATAATTCGTCCGGATAACGACGGCATGCTGGCAAACATTGACACGTTGACCACAAGCACGTCAATGTTATCTGGACGAATGCCAGTACGCTGGAAGAGTTTTCCAATACTGTCTTGGAAAAACTCTTCCATTTCCTGAATAGCATCATCATGATTAGGGTTTTCTTCACGACCTTCAAACACCATTTTCGGAGCGTAGGTTTCTTCACCAATGCCGGAACTTACAATGGCTTTGAGAAGGAACTTATACTCGTTGAGACCCAAGTTCTTGTTTCTCATGATAATGTCGCCGGATAACTCGGTTGACAGTTTTCGGTCATCGGAGGGTTTGTAGAGCTGGTAGTCTAGTATGTAACAGTTTTGATGCCTTTTTTTGTCAAGAAGTTTGAGGATAATGCATAGAAGGAAGAAGAGAGGGAGGAAGAACATGGTGGTCAAAACATAATCCATAATCAGATTACAAGGATAGATAGATATAGAGATATATATTGATATGTGTGTGTGTATATATATAGAGAGAGAGAGTTAGAGAGAGATGGAAGGAGGAAGAGAGTGGGAGAGATGTATATTTGCAATGTCTTTTGGGTTGTGAAATTGAAAGCTAAAGTCACATTTGTATAAAAAGGGGTGTGTACAACTTGCATGCCTCACTATTTTGGTATCAAAAGTTAATAATATTATAGGAATATTTTATTTAAAAGTTTCAACATACCGCTTATATGTATATATTGACAAATAAAAACCTAAAATAACGTTTGGTTTGATCTTGAACTTAACCGTGAAGGAAATATAAAATCTTTGAGAACTTCAGACCTTCGGAAACACGATAGCTAATTGAATCTTTCCTTTCCACTCGTTTATTTTCTCTTTTTTTCTTTCGTTTATTAAACTCGGGAACAAAGTGTTAAGTTGAAGTTTAAATTAAAAAACGAAATTAATAATTTTGTGGAATTAATTACATAGTTAGTCCTTATGGTTTGTATAAAATAACATACTTAGGTACTAATAGTTGAAAATCACCTTTTAGGGTATTAACTTTTCATTTTGTAACGTTTAGAAGTATTAACTTCTAGAGTATTAACATAGTTAGTCCATGTGTTTTGCACAAATAACATACTTAGGTCGTAATGGTTTAACAAACACTTAACATTAATACCTCCAAACGTTACAAAATGAAAAATTAATACTATAATATGATTTTAAACTATTAGTACCTAAGTATGTTATTTTGTGCAAACCACAGGGACTAACTATGTAATTAACTCTAATTTTGTGGTTAATTTTAACGTTACATTTTGTTTATCTCAAACTCCATACTTTGTTAAAACTAATGGATATATAAAGAGTTTTTTGACGTTATATAAATAGTTCAATATAAAGAGTTTTTTAGAATGGCTCTTAACTCACACACTACTAAACATCCTTCTAACAAACAACACTAACTTCCATCATTATATTTGCATACCATGTGATTCGAACTGGCGTCTCCCGGACAGGAACCCCGAAAGGAAAACCTTTCCACCTGTCCACAAACCAGTTTGTCTGTGATTCATCGGCGAGTACAAATCTCACTAAAGATGGAAAAAACTCGTTTAATAAGTTTTATACCCTTAAATTATGTGGCACGATAAGAAACTTTTCTCTTTAGAACAACTTCTAATTAATCTACTATCAATATTAACCTCACATACCTACAACTTTTAAGATTTAAAATCTTCACATCTAGAATAAAGTGAAGACACGTTACCATCAAAATAAATAACAGCACAAGCTATTGAATTTATTCAATTCATTGTATATTTTTTGTTTCATTTTTTGCTTCATTTACCCTTTAAAAACTTAATTAAATTATAGAATTATATCCCAAGAGGCCAAGATACACATTGGACCCAACGAGCACCTAAATTTCAAGTTTATTTTTTTTTTCTTTTTTTTTTGTGTGTTTTTCTATATCTATTAGATTTTATGTTCTTCTTCGTGTCCCATTAGAAATCATTTGTAAATTTATTTCGATACTAATTTCTAAGAATGATGTCATCATGGAAACTGAATATGCTGAAAACGGATGGTGGATGGTGGTTGCCCGTTATTTGATTCGGTTTAGGTTTAAACGGTTGAACTTTTTATGACTAAAATAGAAAGGGATAACTACCGAATGAAATCATCTCAAGCAACATCAACGACACTTTGTGATCACATAGAGACTCAAAAGCTGATGATGTGTTTCGAGAAGGACTTGAATCGGATTCATATGAAGGCCGACAAAAGAGGGTGCAACATGTCATCCTAGTCATACAAACGTATCAGGACTTGACAATTGAGCACACAAGATCTAGAAACCTTTACAATACTTAGGTTATCTGATGTATTCTATGATTATTGCTATGAGATGATATACTTGGATAGAAATTCGAAACTTATTCAGATCTCTTTATCATGCGCATGGTTGCATTTCCCGAGCACATGTGTGACACCTTTCAAGGTATACGTTGTACATGTGTTCTTTGGTACGCATGAAGGATTTCAATCTTGATTTTTGATTATGACTAAAACTCTAAATGTGTACAAGCTTATTATAAGTATTACTACGTCAACAATTGTTTTGCTTACTCACGGCTATCAATCTTCTAACCATTTACTTATAGATCATCTTACTTGGTTAGTTCTTTGGACAATTGAACTCTTGAGCCGATGCTGAGCGTTAGTAGGTCTCATACTCTACTAACTTACAGTTTCAAACATTTGACTAAGTTAAGCAAAGTTGTTTGGATTTTTCCTTATTAATTTTTCGGTACAACCATAAAGAATCACCATATAGTTGATTAATGATTATCTCTTAACAAGTTTGATTAATTTTACTATGATAGAGATAAGAAGGTTTAAGGCGCAACACGCGATTTGGGTTTCATTGTTGCAAATAATTGCTCGAAATATAATGATCATTGAAGATACGGTGGATATGTATGTGTGTTAAAGATTGTGTGGATTATATGCGTCAAATGTTGTAATACCCCGACCTGAAATTGCAGACATGTCACTATTACACAAATAAGAAATAAAACATAGTTCTCTAATGTATATAAAAGACTTACAATAAAAATACCTAAATAAATACAAATTGCTTAACTAAGTCATTTATTACATCAAACTAACTTTTTCTATCCGCTAACTCCCACACCTCCTCTAATTCTACACTCAAACCTACATTTTTTTTCTTTCACAATGAGAGTTGAACGCTCAAACTCATGGGGAGGGGCATATTTTCCATTTAACTTAGTATCACTAGTTCTAAAACCTATCATATTTAATACAATTCAGTGCCTTCTTAGATAGTTCTGTTGAGATAGCAATGAGTTTAATGTTAATTATGTCACTAAGTGTGGTTAATTGTGAGACATAAGATCCCTAGTTTTGATATGCTTGAAATTAATGTCTTGTATTCGTATGTTCTTGATTAAGGATGTGCATATATCACATATATATCCCTACATATTTAATGTTAGCATAAATAAATGAAAACGAACCTACAAACCTGGATTAGTTAAGAAATGAAGATTGGGAACTACATCTAATGAATTGATTGAGGACTAATGAAGAACAAGGTTTATACAAATCAATTGAATAAAGATCATTGCTTATATACACTAAAGATGATGATTCCGAGGCTTACAAAGATCAACACATGAGAACCGACAAAGTCAAGTTAAGGGCAAAGTTAAACCATCAACCGAATCACATGGAATAAAAAAGGTCTTTATATGGTTTCTATAAAACGTAAATCAATTCATAAAATATCATTTCTATAAAACTATGATAATTTCCCAAAGAACTTTGATAAAACATCAAATTAGGGATGACAATTAGGGGTGTGGGTGTGGAGGGGGGGGGGGGGGTGGATTTTGACGAATTTGAGTTATCCCAACCCCATACCTGATTATTAAAACATGTCCCAAGGCTCAAAATGCATCAGGTATGCCCACTGGTTTTGGGTAAACTCATTAGCTTATTAAAAATACTCATTTGGTATACTGACTCAAAACCTGTCGAATAACTATTAATTAATTACATTTTACAAGTTATGTATTAGTTAAAAATAATATGCCAAAATTTATTTATTAAAATACAAAGAAAAATATAGTAATTTACTGTGACTGGTAAGGTTACTGGCTTTCGTTGTTGAACAAAAATAAAAAAACACATAACAAAAACTTAGTAATCTAATGTGAATAATATACAAAGATGTCATAATCAAAAAGATAATAAAAGAAATCACATACACATATTTTAAAAAGTAAAATATATTGTTTTAGGTATATAATTGGGTAATCAGGTCGAGTAAATGGGTATATCATAAGTTCCCATACCCAAATCAAACCCATGAAAAATATAAAATAATCTTATACTCGTTCCCATACCCTATTACCCGACCCCATACCCGTCTCATATGTGTCGGGTATAAGGTTACCCATCGGGTTCCATTGCTTCCCTACATCAAATTAATACTTTCAAAGCTAACAAGTCTTTCAAATATATAAAAATGGGTTTCGTATTAATTTGGATCGGAGCTCGCTGTATATGGCAAAGATTCAAAATGCATCTACCTTGAAGAGACAAAACTTCTTAAAGGGTTAAAAGACAAACACTTTGAGAAAACATATTGTTACAATATTACCCTTCACAAATCATATAGGGAAACTTACTATTTTTGTCATTAACCATTTTCAAAATCTCAAGATATAATCTAATCTGTCTGAGAGTCAAAATATGGAGAAAATATGTCAATATTGCTTCGAAAAAGTAGATGGGATAATTCACAACATAAAAAACAAACAAATCACCATCAGTCATCCGAACATCGATGGCAACGACTTCCAGATCGATAAGGAGACTGGCAGAGCAAAAAAAGAAGAGTTGTGCCACAAGTTCTAAACTTCCAATCCTTGTAATCATAGTTGTTTTGTGACTACTATTGTTGTAATGGTGAGTGATTTGTGAGGGGTCTCACCATTAGTTGGTGATTTGTGTGGAGAATTACCATATGGATATAGTGAATGTTCGAAGAAGTGTAAGACATACTATTTTGACATGATGTGTTGAAGAAGGTGATCACTACCTTGGACTTGTAAACGTTGTTGAGGTGATCATGATGTGCTAAATACGGTCTACTTAACTTAAACTAACCTAGACACTCTAGTTAAACTCTAGACACGCCTAATACTAGACCGTAAGACAAGAAAGCATACCTATCAACTGTAGTAAAGCCTAATGGAAGTCCGGATATCGAACCCGCAGGACATTAGCGACACTTAAACTAGACTCTAACTAAAAACTAAGGAAATTGGTTTAATTGATTTGGGGTTTTGTGTGACTTAAAATAGGGAACTAAACTAAGATAACTTAAATTACCATTTTTCAAATTGATCACTTAGGTGAAATCAAGGATGAGAGAGCACTACCTAGGTTTAGAATCCTAGTTGTAACTCTTGAATATCTCTTGACTAAGGAAACTATGTTAGAACCAAGATCTTAGAATACAACACCCTTAGACAACATAGTGGATCCCTGATCATTCTCCGAGTGTGACCTAAAAGGAAACCCTAAGGGGCGCACAATGTTCATGGGCTGGTTGGGTTACCCGTTAGTCTCTCCAACAATACTAAAGTACCCAAAAGGTAGATTACATGTCGGTCTTATTATCGCAATACATTCTATGATGCAAAGGGTAACCTAAGAACTATTGATAAGAGTTTGGATAACAAAGAATACTAGGAAATCTAAGGAAACCCCATCTGGGAGTGTTTACAGCTAAATACCTACTACCAAAGATAACCCGACTCCCTCTCACCTCTCGGCTCAAGAATATGTAGAATACCTAGGTCCTCTAGACTCCCAATCGATGCTCCTATGGGGTACAATATCAGTAAACCACAAACACACAGAAGCAACCTAAGATGCATCTATAACCGAAAGACATTCAGCAAGGCACATATGAAACAATAATTGATCATAAACAAGACCTAAATAAGCACATACAACATACCAATTGCAATCAAGTTATTTACTATAGTATTAATCCAACATTAGAATCCAAAACCCAAGATAATATCCAAAAGAGTAAATTGCCAAAACCGTCCCTGCGGTTTGGGCATGTTTGTTAGTTCATCCAAAACAACTTTTTTGTACCAAATAGTGCTTCACTTTTGAGATTTTTGCTATTTCATCCAAACATCTAATTTGCTTTATTTTTTCTGTCAAACATTTGGATGAAAATGGCAAAAATCTCAAATCTCATGGATGATGTTGGCAAAAATGTTAGACATTTGGATGAAAATGACAAAAAATCTCAAACGTGATGGACAAAAAAGTTGTTTTGGATGAAACTGGCAAACATACTCAAACCTCAGGGACGATTTTGACAATTTACTCTATCCAAAAATCACAAAGTATTCATCATAAACCTAGCCAGTTAAGTGATTTAGCCAAAAATTATGGTTGAAAACAGGAAACAAGTCATAAAAGTCAAATTTATTATGTCAAGAAATTCGATTACACAAAGTAAAACAAAGATCATAGACTAGCTAGTTGCAATAGACTAGATCATTGATCTCTATGCTCAATTGTTGAATCCAAACACCTTCTCTAGCTTGAAATCGCCCAAAATCGCTTTCTTTGATGTCTAGAAGTGGTAATTTTCGAATTGGGGTCAAAAATCATTTAGATATTGAAATTTTAAGGTTTTGCAGACTTCAGCCCGCTCGTGCATCACTAGGCAATGAACCGAGGTCCCTTGCGTGGCGCGAGGAACTGCAATTTATGATTTCCTTATTTTCTTCGTAAAATCTTCGTCCTAACTCCATTTTCCTCCTCGTTTGCTGTCACATTGGTTTTCAACACCATCTTTCATATCATTTCCATTATCTCTAATTCCAATCCATATGTTTTTCATATTTTGTTGTTTTCTTTCTTACATTCTCCTATGCGCTTGTTTCATCATGATTTTAGCTCGTTTACAGTCATTTTGCACACGAACCTTGCAAACGCTTATACAACTATGTACAACTAAAAACCACTACAACAAACCACTAAAGTGTAAAAAAACTGTACAAAATACAAAGGACAATAGATGTGTTTTGTAACACATTAGATCACTACCTTTATTAGTGAAACACTTGTACCGGTGATGTAACATTCGTCGAAAAACGGGTTTTTCAAACCCGCTTCGTTTATTAATCAAATATACAGTTATAAGTTCCATTGCATATTTATTGTTCATATTAATTTTAAACAATACATAACTAATAAACATTTCTAGAATTTTAAACCATAATTAATAAATAATAAAAATAGTGAATAAAAAAAATAAAATGGAGACGCCGGGTTTCGAACCCGGGTCACCCGCAAGCACAAACACGCAACACACCACTCCGCCACACACTTCACTTGTGATAAACAATGAATCAAATAACACTTAAGGTAAAACCCGAAAAATCAAAACCGGACATCAGCGCGCTCAGAACGCGGAATCGCCGGAGTAAAACCAAAACTCCGCTAATGTTGCCTTTTCCTTTCGACTAAAACGCGATAACCAACTTCGACATCAGTTATAACCGATGTCTAACCATCAATTTCAGTCAAGACCGTTACCCTTGAAGATTGAAAATCTTGACCGCGAAATCATGGTTTCTAAATTGAATCAATTGGCCTGTTTCCACTACAAATACCCACCCAAACACCTTGTAAACTTTTCGCTCAGAATCCGGCTTATTCCTGAAGCTTTAGTCCACTCAGAACACGTCGCCGGAATTTCTCGCACTCGCCGGAACATCACCGGAGAACCGAAACCTTACTCCTAATCGGTATAATCATCTAAACCTTTCCTGCCATCTCCTAATTTATACTTTAATTGTTCAAACCAATAATCAAAAACTGTTAAAACAGTTCATACAGCCGGAAATCGCAAAATCAGAACCGACGAATTTTGCCGGAAAATCTGAAAAAAACACTCTGTGTGGGTACATCTTATTCCTTAATCTTTTTCTTCTATTCCAATTCAATCAATTATAAGTGTTGTTGGTCAATTAAACAAACAGCTGGCTTCACTGTTCTGAGTTCTTCTTAATGAAGAAGACGAAGTTGAAGTTGTGTATTTATATAATTAAAATCAGATATTCAAACGGGTTAGACACACAGTCCAGCGGTGGACTGTGTGCAAATACAATATGCACGTCCCGAGTTCGAATCGCACCCGTTACCGACTTTCAGAAATAAAACCAACATTTTTAAAAACCTAATCAGATTAAGTCACAGAATGTTTATAAGAGAAATATAATTCAGTAGTTAAACAGATTAGACACACAGCCCAATTGGTTGGGCTGTGCGCACTCGAACCAAAGGACCCGAGTTCGACTCCGGGTCTCTGCAACCGGTTCGGCCATATATATCATTTTTAATAAAAACCAAATAAGTTTAAGGTTAATTAGTATATATCTATAATTAAAACAGAGAATATTTCGGGTTAGACACGTAGCTCAGTTGGTAGAGCTGCGTGCACGTATACGAGAGGTCCCGCGTTCGAACCTCACTCAGCGCATAGAAAACACAGTCTGACCGGTCAAGACCCGGTCAACGCTCAATCACGGTCAAAAAGTCAACCTTTTTATTTCTTTTTATTTATTTATTTAATTGGAAAATTATTTTAAAAAATACTTAAAAATAAGATTATTAAGGTTAGAAAATTTCCTTAAACTCACAAAAATAAATCTAAAAATCCCATTTAAGAGCACTAATTAAAAATATTAATCTCAAATAAAATTATTTATTTATCGAATCATTTTGTTATTATCTAGGTTAGTTTTTCCCTCGCCGATTGAATCCTAAATTCGTGCGCATTCAACGTCATCAAAGAACGCATCCATTGTGAGTGAATCTCTACCAATTCCCCGTTTTAATCATGTTTTGGGGTGTATCATGTGTCGTATAATCCTTTTATTGTATTTAAACACTTGTGCATACATCATATCCGTGATCAAATGTGTATCAAATGTGTATCAATTGTCGTGTGAATTATATGTAGATTGGATTTATCATTTTTCAGTGCACGCATTTTATTAGGCCCATCAGTTCCCCGTGGGAGACGGGTTGAGCATCAGGTGCCTCATTAGATCGGCTCCGTTTGATTGAGCCTTGATCTCACATACATCATCATTCATATCATATACTCATCCAAAGTGGTTTGTGTTTGTTTATCTATATATGTTTGCTCACATGTGATTATTGCACAAATTTTCCTTATTAAATAAAACAAGAAATTAGTAATAATGTTTTATCAAGGTTTACTCGCCAACTTTTGTTGACCCAAAATATTCCCCGTTTAACACATGATACAGGTGATCCAGCTGAGACAAGAAACACATAGGAAGGCCTAGAAGAATAAACAAGTTTAAGCTTTGGAATAATTGTATAGTTTCATTTTCTTGAAATTGTATGGATTTTGTTTTGGATATTTAAGTTGTAATTTGAATTTAATAAATATGAAACATTTTAGTAAACATCATGAGCTTTGGTGATAACCCAATTATGCCCCGACTTTTATTCCGCTGCGGGTCGGGGTGTGACAGATTGGTATCAGAGCTTATGACTATAGGGATATAGGATAGGTTATTAGACCCTTAGAGCCTATACTATAGTTGATTAAAATTTTAAATTGTTTATGCGTTACATACAAAATCATGACGTTTATATGCTTTATGTTTATTTTTACATTCAATGTTATGCAAGCATGCTCACAAATACATGTTATTATACAATGCTCATCATGCATCATATCCTCATAACATATCATATCCATGAGAGCACACACCTCACGATTCCCATAATTTTTGCAATGATTTTTGTATTTTTCAAATCACATCAAAGTGAGTTCTCATGACGGGCATGTAGTAACTGGAAGGGTACGAGTACCGGTAGTCGGAACGTCCTGTCTAGGCTTGGCATTCGTATAAATCCAAAATAAAGGACCAGTTTGCCTACCTGGGGACTAACGATGAGAGTACGAAGGACCTATTAGGCCAAAGCATGCTATACCAAACGTCGTGTGAGCTAACCCCACTTTGAGTTGTCATTGTGTCTACACCTGGACACCCTCCTACCATACATCTCGCAATCATATTTTACGATTTTCATTCGGGTGGTGCGAGTGTTAATCCGCCAACACCAATGTGAATCCTACCAAGCCCAATAGTCATGGGGGCCCACATGACTACACAGGCGATGGTATGGGGGACATTGGAGGCCCAAACATGAGCAAACCCAAGACATCCTATGGATGTAGTTAAATTATTACCAATTATGTTGTTTTTCATTCTTTTTATGACACATGACACCTAGAAAATTCTTAAACTCACAATCTTCCTATGCATGTTCCTGTAGATGTCGGCTAGGCAACTACGTGGAGGTAGAAAGTCAGGAAGATCAAATGAACGCTTGGCCACACAAATTGCTAAACAAATGGCCGCAGTGCTTCCTGACATCGTGATTCAAGTTCAACAAGCTCTCACCGCAAATCCTATCAACCCTCCCAATCAAGAAGACCAAAGCGTCACCAACCCTCCCTCCAAAAAGTGCTCCTACAAACACTTCAAATCTTGCGATCCCCCAAAATATGAAGGGACCGAAGGTGTTACCGCCCTCCTTCACTGGTTTGAAGAAATGGAAAACACTTTCCTCAATTGCGATTGTCCCAAGGATCTCAAGGTACATTATGCAACTGGAAGACTGTTCAGGGTAGCCCTTACCTGGTGGAACACGGAAAAAGGTAAACGAGGAGTTGAAGACGCCATGGCCTTAACATGGGAAGAGTTAAGGGAACTCATGACAAGACGCTTCTGTCCAAGAAGCGAAATCAAAAAGTTGGAAGATGAATTCCACGCGCTGAAACAAAAGGAAGGAAATCACACCTCCTATAATAAGCGATTTCTCGAACTGAACCAAATGATCCCTAATTTGTTCACCCCCTTGTACCGCTTAATTGAGCACTACATTCGAGGCCTCCCCTCGAAAATCCAAGATTCGGTTTTAAGCACTTCGCCGGCAACACTTGAAGCCGCAATGGAATTAGCTACAGAACTCACTGAGAAACGCATCCGAAACGGCAAATTTAAAGATGAGAAGAAGAAAACACCCATTGAGACCCCAACTCCAAACCACTCAGTCTCCTCCTCAAAGTTTGCTGGTAAGAGGAAACAAAACAGCAAGAATTTTGATGTCACTCAAACCAACCCTCCTATCACTGCTGCACCAATCACCCAAATTACTCCTTCAACGGTACCATTCAAAAAGCCATACACCGGCCCACACCCAAAATGCAACCGTTATCAATTCCATCACCCTCCCGAAAATCCCTGCCAACATTGCACCAGCTGTGGCCGTGCGGGTCACACCATCCAAACTTGTCGTACTCTTCAACGAATGAACCGCAATCAACCCCCAACCCAAACCCACCATCAGATAATGGGTCAAGCCCAACAACCCTTACTTCTACCACCTGCACCACACGCAGCCCAAACTTACTACCAACCCAACTACCCCATGATGCAACCTATGCGAGCTTGTTACAACTGTGGGGACCCAAACCACTTCAGAAACACTTGTCCACGCTTAATGAACATCATCCATGCTCAAGCCCAAGCGAATCCAGTAAACCAAGCTAACCAAGCTCCTCCACCTGCCAGAGGAAGAGCTTTCAACATCAATGCCAACCAAGCTAGGGCTGACAACAACGTGGTCAACGGTACGTTTCTCATCAATGGTAGTTATGCATCTATGTTATTCGATACTGGCGCGGATAAGAGTTTTGTGTCCTTAGAATTTGAACATATCCTCAACCAAACTCGTGTTAATCTCATGGAATCTCTAACGGTGGAAGTTGCTGACGGAAAACCCGTTTCATTAAATTCTGTTATACGCAATTGTACCCTCACTCTAAACGATCACGATTTTCCAGTTGACCTCATTCCTATGAAGTTGGGAAGTTTCGATGTTATAATAGGTATGGACTGGCTCAGCCAGCATCATGCTGAAGTAGTGTGCCGCGAAAAGTTCATACGCATTCCTCTTACAGACGGTCAGCCCCTACGTATTTTTGGGGAAACCCCTTCGAAAGGACTCAAATTAATGTCCTGCCTTCAAGCCCGAAGATATCTCCGCAAGAACTATGTCGCATTCCTAACTCACGTCGTCAAAAAGGGAAACAAGGAAAGGAAACTCGAAGATATCCCAGTTGTGAAAGAATTCCCACAAGTCTTTCCTGACGACATTTCAGGACTCCCTCCTGTGAGAGAAGTCGAATTCCGCATCGATCTTGTACCTGGCGCTACACCAGTCGCAAAATCCCCTTATAGGTTAGCCCCATCCGAAATGCAAGAGCTGGCCAGTCAACTGCAAGAGCTGACTGACAAAGGATTCATACGTCCTAGCTCCTCGCCTTGGGGTGCACCTGTTCTCTTTGTGAAGAAGAAAGATGGAACGTTTCGCATGTGCATTGATTATAGAGAACTCAACAAGTTAACGGTTAAAAATCGCTATCCACTACCTCGCATCGATGACCTCCTAGACCAACTTCAAGGCGCCACCTGCTTTTCAAAAATCGACCTTCGTTCTGGTTATCATCAGCTTAGAGTACATGAAGAAGATATCCCAAAGACCGCCTTCCGGACTCGTTATGGTCATTACGAATTCATGGTCATGCCATTCGGTTTAACCAACGCCCCCGTGTCTTCATGGATCTAATGAATAGGGTATGCAAACCCTACCTTGACCGTTTTGTCATAGTCTTCATCGACGACATCCTTATCTACTCCAAGTCTAAATCCGATCATGAACGACACCTTCGACTCATCCTTACACTCTTAAGGACTGAAAAGCTCTACGCTAAGTTCTCAAAATGCGAATTCTGGTTAGGAGAAGTACAATTCCTTGGACATGTCGTCAATGACAAAGGAATTCATGTTGATCCTTCAAAAATCAAGGCAGTACAGGACTGGCAAGCGCCACGTACCCCTACCGAGGTAAGGTCATTTCTTGGTTTGGCTGGTTACTATCGACGCTTCATTGCCGATTTTTCCCGTATTGATGTACCACTCACGGCTTTGACTCATAGAGGAAAACCCTTCATATGGGGACCCAAACAAGAAGAAGCCTTCCAAACTCTAAAGCAAAAACTTTGTGACGCACCTATCCTCACACTCCCTGAAGGTTGTGATAACTTTGTAGCATATTGCGACGCATCAGGGCAAGGGCTAGGCTGTGTATTAATGCAAAGAGGAAAAGTGATAGCCTATGCCTCTAGGCAACTCAAGGTTCACGAGAAGAATTACACCACCCACGACCTTGAACTTGGAGCCGTTGTATTCGCTCTCAAGATATGGAGACATTACCTCTACGGTACCAAGTGTGAAATATACACTGACCACAAAAGTCTCCAACATATCTTCAACCAAAAGGAGTTGAATATGAGGCAACGAAGATGGGTTCGAACTTCTCAATGACTACGATTGTGAAATTCGGTATCATCCTGGCAAGGCAAACGTGGTGGCTGATGCGCTCAGTCGAAAAGGTTATGCGAACTCCATTCGTCTTCTATGTTCGCAAATCATCGACATCAAAGATCGAATCCGAGCATCTCAACATGTTTCTGTAACAGAAAATGACGTACGCGATGAGCCGTCGTGTGGAGCTGAACTAAAAATCGAAACCAAACCCGACGGTATTCTATACTATTTAAATCGCATATGGATTCCTGATTGCGATAACCTTCGTGATTTCCTCATGAATGAGGCGCACAAAACACGATACTATGTACACGCAGGAGCCGACAAGATGTATCAAGACCTACGATACACCTACTGGTGGCCTGGCATGAAAAAGGATATCGCTGTTTTTGTTTCCAAGTGCTTACCTGTTCCAAAGTAAAAGCTGAACATCAACGACCTTCAGGACTTCCAGTCCAACCCGAAATACCTGTATGGAAGTGGGAAAACATAACCATGGATTTCATTACCGGGTTACCTCGCACCTCCAGTGTCACACCCCGACCCGCAGTGGAATAAGAGTCGGGGCATAGTTGGTTTATTACCAAAGCTCATGATATTTACTAATATGTTTCATATTTATTAAAGTCAAAATTACATTCTCAATAATCCAAACATGTCCATACAAATACAAAGAAAAATAACCAACTAAACAATCCAAGCTCTGAACCAGTTTATTCTTCTAAGCCAATCCTATGTGTTTCTTACTGCAGCTGGTTCACCTGTATCATGTGTAAAAATGGGGTTTTTTTGGGTCAACATAAGTTGGCGAGTGAACCTTGTTAGATAAACATTTATTATTGATTTTCTTGTTATTTTATCAAGGAAAAATTGTGCAATGATCATGAGTGAGCAAATGTAAATAATCAAACAGTAGCAATAACAACCACAAACTATAACATACAACAACATACAATAACATACAATAACAAAAATGGGGAACGGACGGCCTACGATAAATGTATGTACTGAAAATGATAAATGTCTGTGCGATCAAGGCTCAATCAAACGGAGCCGATCGTATTGCATGTACTGAAAATGATAAATGTCTGTGCGATCAAGGCTCAATCAAACGGAGCCGATCGTATGTTGGCAACGCCAGGTTCACGCTCATAATGTAATGGGGAACTGCTCAACGCTCATAATGTAATGGGGAGCGGCGGCTTATGAAATTGCATGTACTGGAAATAATAAATTAAATCTAAACAATAACCACACACAGTTGAAACAAGCTGAATACACATTTGTTCATGATATGACGTATGCACAATGATTTAAATATAATAAATGGCAAGACACATGATACACCCCAAAAACGTGATTAAAACGGGGAATTTGTAAAGATTCACTCACATTGGGTGCGTTCGATTGGAGATGATGAGATGCGCACGAGTTGGAAGAATTTAACAACGAGGATTGACTAACCTAAATAATAATGGAAGATATAGTAAATGAGTGGATTTTATTAATAATTTTAATAGGATTTTTAGATATATTTTTCGTGAGTTTAAGGCTATTTCCTATCTTTAAAAACATTATTTTTAAGTATTTTTAATTGATTTTTAAATTAAATTAAATAAATAAAAATATAAAAATATGTTGACTTTTGCGTTGACCGTTGACCATTGACCGTTTGATTGTTTGACCGGTTTTATTGTGTAAATGTATGCGCCGGGTGAGGCTCGAACCCGAGACCTCCCGTTCGCGTGCACGCAGCTCTACCAACTGAGCTACGTGTCTAACCCGAAATAATTCTGTTTTTAATTATATTTATATACTAACTCAGTTTATACAAAATTCTTTTATTTTCAAAAATGTTTTAAATCATCGAATCGGTGTCGTCAACAGGTCTCGAACCCGGGACCTGTGACTTAACGTTACACACAGTCCACCGCTGGACTGTGTGTCTAACTTGGTTAATATACAAATTTTTATTATACTTAACATCTAGCGTACGTTAATCCGGTTCAGTTAGAAAAATAAAACATCTTTATTACGGAGAGGGTGTGTGTAACAAGGATCGAACTCGCGGCGTGTGATTTGTATGTGCACACAGTCCACCGCTGGACTGTGTGTCTAACCCGAGATAATATCCAGATTTTATTAAACTTATAATCAACCTACTTCGTCTTCTTCGTTACCGAATTACAGTTTACGATTTCTCTATTGTTTCTTGTTTAATTTGATTGGCAAACATTCAACAGACTAATATGAAATGGCAGAGACGATTTTTAGAAGTAAACATACCGGAGAACGATTTATCTCAGAATTTCGGCAAGTCGTCGGCTCTGTTTTTACGGATTTCGACTGAACGAATAAATTAACAGTTTTGATTAGCTAAGTGAGGAATTTAAGTATTAAACAAGAGTTATCAGAAGGTTTGAATGTCTATACCGTTTTACAGCTGAAGATAAGGATTTTCAGAAGTTTTCCGGCGAGAGTGAGTTATCCGATATCGTCGTCTGAAATTGATTCCGATTGAAGGGTTTGAGTTAGTAACAGCTTAACAACTGATAGACAACGAAAGAATTTAGAGACTCACTGATTTGGTGGAAAATACGGTTTTCCGGCGAAAGTCCGGCGAGTCCAAATAGCTTCTCCGGCGAACTGAAAGTTGTGCGGAAATGCAATTGAAGGTTTGCAGAGTGTGTTTGAGTCGCGAGAGGGGTCTTTGATTGAAGTAATTCAGGAATTTAAAGTTTTCGATTATTAAAACCGATCCATTCTTGAATTTAAGTTCATTCAAAGCAAACTTGATTGAAGGTGTCGGTGCATCGGTTAAACTCAGTAAACCGCGATCAAATCAAACGTCTTTGGACGTTTGGTGACCGATTTCGGTTACAGTTGGTGTAACCGGTTGATTTATGATAGACCATAAAATTTAATTGTTTCCTAGTATTTACAGAAAACAACAAGTGGCGGAGTGGTTATATGAGGGTGTGATAAAGCTTTGAGTTTAAACCCGGCTGACCCGGGTTCGAGTCCCGGCAGCCAAATTTTCTTTTTAATTATTTTATTTTTACTTTTTATCAATTATAACTTTTATATTCTAGTTTGTTTATTAATTATGCATCCTTAAAAATTAAAACGGACATAAATACGCAACGAAACATTTATAACTTGATATTCGATTACAAACGGAGCGGGTTTGGAAAACCCGTTTTTGACAAATGTTACATCTAGTGGGTATGACACCATATGGGTAATAATCGATCGTCTTACAAAGTCATCTCACTTCATTCCGATTCGCGAGGACTTCAAGAACGAGAAGTTAGCTCGTATCTACATCATCGAGATCGTAAGCCGTCATGGTGTACCTTTAAGCATCATTTCAGACCGTGATGGTCGTTTCACTTCACGAACATGGCGAGCCGTACATACCGCCTTGGGTACACGATTAGACCTCAGTACCGCTTTTCATCCTCAAACTGATGGTCAATCTGAACGCACCATCCAAACCCTTGAAGACATGCTGCGAGCATGTGTCATAGACTTCAAAGGGAACTGGGACGCTCACCTACCATTAGTGGAATTTTCGTACAACAATAGCTATCATTCAAGTATTGGCATGGCTCCTTTCGAAGCTTTATATGGTCGTAAGTGCCGATCTCCAGTATGTTGGCACGAAATTGGGGAATCACAAATCACCGGTCCAGAATTAATTCAAGAAACAACCGACAAGGTCATTCAAATTCGAAACAATCTTCTAGCAGCTCAAAGTCGCCAAAAGAGTTATGCAGACAAACGACGAAAGCCCTTGGAGTTTGACATGGGTGATCAAGTACTTTTAAAAGTATCACCGTGGAAGGGAGTGGTTCGTTTTGGCCAGAAGGGCAAGCTAGCACCACGCTATGTAGGACCTTTCAAGATACTCGAAAGAGTAGGTCCTGTAGCATACAAGCTTGACCTATCAGAAGAGCTCAACAGAATTCATCCCACATTCCACGTATCAAACTTGAAAAAGTGCATCGCCGATGAAAACCTCCATATTCCTCTAGAATACATTCAAATCGATGAATCAGGGCGCTCAGAACGCAGAATCGCCGGAGTAAAACCAAAACTCCGCTAATGTTGCCTTTTCCTTTCGACTAAAACGAGATAACCGACTTCGACATCAGTTATAACCGATGTCTAACCATCAATTTCAGTGAAGACCGTTACCCTTGAAGATTGAAAATCTTGACCGCAAAATCATGGTTTCTAAATTGAATCAATTGGCCTGTTTCCACTACAAATACCCACCCAAACACCTTGTAAACTTTTCGCTCAGAATCCCGCTCATTCCTGAAGCTTTAGTCCACTCAGAACACGTCGCCGGAATTCTCGCACTCGCCGGAACATCACCGGAGAACCGAAACCTTACTCCTAATCGGTATAATCATCTAAACCTTTCCTGCCATCTCCTAATTTATACTTTAATTGTTCAAACCAATAATCAAAAACTGTTAAAACAGTTCATACAGCCGGAAATCGCAAAATCAGAACCGACGAATTTTGCCGGAAAATCTGAAGAAAACACTCTGTGTTGGTACATCTTATTCCTTAATCTTTTTCTTCTATTCCAATTCAATCAATTATAAGTGTTGTTGGTCAATTAAACAAACAGCCGGCTTCACTGTTCTGAGTTCTTCTTAATGAAGAAGACGAAGTTGAAGTTGTGTATTTATATAATTAAAATCAGATATTCAAATGGGTTAGACACACAGTCCAGCGGTGGACTGTGTGCAAATACAATATGCACGTCCCGAGTTCGAATCGCACCGTTACCGACTTTCAGAAATAAAACCAACATTTTTAAAAACCTAATCAGATCAAGTCACAGAATGTTTATAAGAGAAATATAATTCAGTAGTTAAACTTGGGCTGTGCGCACTCGAACCAAAGGACCCGAGTTCGACTCCGGGTCTCTGCAACCGGTTCGGCCATATAAATCATTTTTAATAAAAACCAAATAAGTTTAAGGTTAATTAGTATATATATATAATTAAAACAGAGAATATTTCGGGTTAGACACGTAGCTCAGTTGGTAGAGCTGCGTGCACGTATACGAGAGGTCCCGAGTTCGAACCTCACTCAGCGCATAGAAAACACAGTCTGACCGGTCAAGACCCGGTCAACGGTCAAAAAGTCAACCTTTTTTATTTCTTTTTATTTATTTATTTAATTGGAAAATTATTTAAAAAAAATACTTAAAAATAAGATTATTAAGGTTAGAAAATTTCCTTAAACTCACAAAAATAAATCTAAAAATCCCATTTAAGAGCACTAATTAAAAATATTAATCTCAAATAAAATTTATTTATTTATCGAATCATTTTGTTATTATCTAGGTTAGTTTTTCCCTCACCGATTGAATCCTAAATTCGTGCGCATTCAACGTCATCAAAGAACGCACCCATTGTGAGTGAATCTCTACCAATTCCCCGTTTTAATCATGTTTTGGGGTGTATCATGTGTCGTATAATCCTTTTATTGTATTTAAACACTTGTGCATACATCATATCCGTGATCAAATGTGTATCAAATGTGTATCAATTGTCGTGTGAATTATATGTAGATTGGATTTATCATTTTTCAGTGCACGCATTTCATTAGGCCCATCAGTTCCCCGTGGGAGACGGGTTGAGCATCAGGTGCCTCATTAGATCGGCTCCGTTTGATTGAGCCTTGATCTCACATACATCATCATTCATATCATATACTCATCCAAAGTGGTTTGTGTTTGTTTATCTATATATGTTTGCTCACATGTGATTATTGCACAAATTTTCCTTATTAAATAAAACAATAAATTAGTAATAATGTTTTATCAAGGTTCACTCGCCAACTTTTGTTGACCCAAAATATTCCCCGTTTTACACATGATACAGGTGATCCAGCTGAAACAAGAAACACATAGGAAGGCCTAGAAGAATAAACAAGTTTAAGCTTTGGAATAATTGTATAGTTTCATTTTCTTGAAATTGTATGGATTTTTTTTTTGGATATTTAAGTTGTAATTTGAATTTAATAAATATGAAACATTTTAGTAAACATCATGAGCTTTGGTGATAACCTAATTATGCCCCGACTTTTATTCCGCTGCTGGTCGGGGTGTGACAGGTGATCTCTTTCGTTTAAGAGAAATGTTAATTGAGCAAATCCCGACCGAAGGATCGGAGAGAGGTCGCAGAGGGATTAGTTAAAATCTTTTGAACCTATATAAATCAATTTTGTGTCATTCCTTCCCTAAACTCTTTAGTTACTTACATTATATCTTCGTTGGGTTTCAAACAAGTGTTTAACTATCTTGATTGAAGTTTAATTGGCAAGTTATTTTTAAGAAACCTATTCATCGCTTCTCTAGTTTTCTACAATTGGTGTCAGAGCAAGTTGTTCTATTTTTTAAACAAAAATTACATGTGAAATTTTTGGTTAGATCCATGGCTCAAAACTATGTAAAGGTGAACTCCAAGGTTAGACCACCATTGCTAATTGTTATTGAAGGATTTTTATATTTGAAACAAAGGTTTGAAAGTTATGTTAAAGCTAAAGACCTAATACTTTGAAAATCATTGAAAATAGAGAAATAATCTCATCTAGTGACGATGAACAAGCCAAATTGTTGTTCCAATTCCTAGAACTACTTGGACAAGTAAAGATAAGAAGATGATTTCCAAGAACTATGTAGGAAAATTAATTCTTTATACTTCTTTACCAAAGTATGAACTTGAAGAACTTTTATGTGTAAAACCGCTAATGAAGTATGGAATACACTTATCATAACCCACCAAGGAAACCCTCAAGTCATGGACAACAAGACTAAATTATGTGTACCATAATATGAGCAATTCAATGTTGGTGAACTTGAAAAGATAAACGAATGTTATGCTGGATTTAATGTTATTATTACTAGTCTTAAAATTATTGGTGCTACTTATCTTACATAAATTAAGTATGGAAATTTTTGAGAGCTTTACATGCACGGTGGAGAATTAACGTCACTTCCATTGAAGAATCAAAGGATCTCAGTCTTTTAAAAATGGAAGATTTGATTGGCAACCTCAAAGTCTATGAAGTCATCATGGAAATATATGATAAAATCTCCAACCTTGAGAAGGATAAAAATAAATCTAGTATTCTTGAAGCCAAAAATGTGAAATCACCAAGTGATGATGATGAGGAGTGTCACACCTCAACCGACAGTGGAAATATCAGAGTGAGACGAACGAGATTGCTCAAAACATCATAACGAACTAAAGATGACAATAATTTAAATAACCATTTTCATTCTATTGCTAAAGGTTACACTGTCTTGAAAATGAAAGTACAACACATTGCAAATTGAAACATAACAAGTACAAAATTCATAAATAAAGTTTCGAGTGAGTTTCTTGTCCACCCTAAATAGATTTCTTGTCATATCGTCATTGATTTCCTGCAACATGTATTAGAAATATATATCAACACAAAACGGTTGGTGAGCATACATGTTTGTCTACATAATATAAGTACAGAAAAGTCTCAAATCCACATGTCAAATGTATACTATGTCATATGAATCATACTAGCTTGCATGAACTATAAATCAAACCAAAGTGTCCACTAGTGTAATCTTATCATCGCAACAATAAGACAGTAAAGATTGAATACTTAACAATGACCCAACAAACGGGGTGGTGTGCTACTCCTATAGCGTTATAAATGTTAAGTCGACTTGCAAAGTTAATGATAGATAACATGCATTTAGTGTGTCATAGTATGAATAACAAAAGGCATAACAAGTAGCATGTTGATGGGTTGAGTGTTTGTATAAGCATGAGTGTATATGTGATTGTGAGTTTGATATAATAAAATGGGTCAAGTATACTCACGGTTTGCAAAATGCTTTCCACAAAGTGAGCTTGAATGGCTTGAGGGATGGAACACCGAGGTTATCCTAAAAGGATAAACAAAGGTGTGTAAGTTTATAGATTAGATGATGGAATGGATTCAGAAATTTTAATAATATGAAAGTACCCAAAAAAATCTATCTTGATAGAACACTTATTTGGACACCATAGTAGCTTATGTTCTTTATGAGTTTTACACTCATTGGAAGTCCAAAGTAAGAAATTTCTATACTTAGATAGGATTTCACCTTAACACATGATAATCTACCATTGATTGGTTGTTATCATGGTTCTGTTTTTGGATATATAAGGGGCGCTAAAATGAAAACCACCACGAGTTGCGAGAACCATGAGAACTTTTTGATCCGGGGCGAGTTGGACCAAATTTTTTTTTCATAAACATAGATAAATATATTATAAACACATCTGTAAAAAAAATCAAAAAACAAAATTGTCGTGTATGTAGTTTTGACCACCACAAGTTTTTTTTACGGTAGCGTAAATTTTAAATTACGCTACCGTAAAAAAAACTTGTGGTGATCAAAACTACATACACGAAAATTTTTTTGAAATTATTTTTACAGATGTGTTTATAATATATTCATCTACGTTTATGAAAAAAATGTTAGCCCAACTCGCCCTGTATTGTATAGTTCTCACGGTTCTCGCAACTCGTGGTGGTTTTCATTTTAGCGGTCCCCTATATATATATATATATATATATTATAGTTATAACTTAGGTCTAAGTCATTGATTGTTAAGTATGGTCATGCATGGGTTGGATAAATCCATTAACCCTTTTGTTCACCAATGCACAAATCATCACATGGATGATTCGGATGGTCATGGAACAAGTACAAGAAAGTAAATACAAGTATCTAAATCATCTAATTCACCTAAACAACCAAGTGACTTGACTAGACGAGTGCAATCCAAACATGGATAGTGCTTGAAGACTTGGTGTAGTCTTGTTCACTTTGTTACTTAGAAGTTGTTTTGGTGACTTAGAAAGTTCGCAAAACACCTATCATTTCTGTAATAATCATCAATCCAACCTATCCCAACTATGGGATTTGTGGCAACTTGAAGATGTTCAAGAAATGAAGTAGGATGAACAATGTTTTGAAAAATTTAACAAAAACATAATTTTAAATCCAACTTTGGGCCTCAAAATGATGATGTTCCACCTAGTTTACCATGGTAAACTGGTGGAAACACTCCTAGAGGTTGTCTAAGTTGATTGAAAGAAGAAATTAAGAAGAAAATACGAGAAAAAGTGTTCAAAACACACTGTTTTGAATCTTGATACAATCTTCCAAGACTTGTAGAATTTGGAGGATTTGGGAGTGATTTGAGAGAGTGTAAAGTGTTTATGAGGTGTGGCGGAAGGGTATTTATAAGTGGGTATTAGAGTTTGGGGTTTAATGAGGTTGGTTGGGTGTTAGAGTAGTTGGAAAGTTAAAACCGGACTTAATTCACGAATTTAAAATATCTGGCTAAAAAACGTGCTACGTCGCGCCACGTGACAATGCACTAGTGGTTCGTCGCGTGGCGCGAAGAAGCCTTGTTTTCCAAAGGTTGCAAAATGTTCATTTAATCCCCTACAATTGATTTTATTGGTTTTTCAGCTAGAAACCCATAATTAAGCATGCTTTTGGGTATCTAACGTGTATGCAAGTATGTGTAAGTATAAAACACGTATGATCACACTCCAAAGCGTATATAAACTTAAAGTATGGTTCGGTTTTGTATAAAAAACGCGTATTTGTGATTGATTGCATGTTGTGCTAGTATAATCAAACAAGATTGATATAAAATACGTTTCCCATTAATCAAAATCTCGGATTACAAGGATTGAAATAGAACACGGATACAAGTTTTCTAAAAATAGAAAGTACGAAAACACCGAATGTTACAAGGAGGGGGAGTAAACATGAGCCAGTGATGAGGAAGGATATGCAATGACAGTAAAACAACTCAAGAAATTCTTTCAAAGAAGAGTAAGAGTTGCATGAAAGACCACGTGAAGATAAAATTATCTTTAGTCCTCAAAAAAGGAAAGAAGTGTTCTAGATTTGATGACCCCAACAACTTCATCATTGATTGTCCTAATTCACCAAAGAAGGACAACAAGATACAAAAAAGAATCAAGTCTTAATATATGTGGGTGAAAATTTATAGAGGATACAATGCTTAAGCATATCATAAACTCTTATCAAACAGAAGTACTTAGATTCTATTATATATCAAAAATAAACATGTCATGCCGTACAAGCTAACTGGTAATTGGGTATCGGTTGGTTTTGGGTATTTATACGGATACCACCTAATCTCGCACATGTGCCGAACTTGTGAAACATTTTATAAATAATTCAATAACTGATGCGGGGTCACTAACTCGAATAGGCAACTCGTGTGTGAACCGGTGGAATGTAAAACAAGGCTGAAAACGATCTACAACTCAAAAAATAATCATCCTAAAACTTTCAAGGAGGATTATTTTTTGAGTTATTGATTGTTTTTTACCTTTCTTTTGCATATGATGTAGGATCCATAACTCGAATAGGCGACTCATTTGTCAGCATATGGTGATATGGAAGAAGCGTAGAAATGATTCCAAACTCAAAAAAAAAAATTGAGACGTTTTAATATTTAATATTTATTATATATTACTAATTTTTATTATTTTTTTGTAATAAGTCTAGAGTGTAGGTTATGATGACTTTAATTAATATTTTGGTTATGGTCTTTTGTTTTAACTATGGCTAGAAGTTGGCTTCGAAGTCCAAATTTCCTAAAAGTGTAAAAAGTTATAAAATATCAAAATGTCAACCATAAAACACACCCAAAACCCACAAATAACAAAATGAAGATTCCGAACATCATATATGTAGGTTGTGTTTTGTGGTTTGGAAGATAATTGATAAAGCTCTAATTATCGAATGACAAACATTATTGTGTTTATGTTGATTAGCATATTGTGTTTTATATTCATAATGCTACGATTGTGTGTTTGAAGTTTTTATGGATTATTATGGTTTGAATATGTTGTTTTAGCAGTCTTTACTTTGTTATTTATGGGTTTTAGGTGTGTTTTATGGCTGAATTATAGTGCTTTACGACTTTTTAAACTTTTTAGGAAATTTAGACTTTATAGCCGAACCCTACCCTTAACTATGTATCTAGTTAATATTCCGGTTACTTTGACCTAATTTAACGTGTATGCTTGTAGTTTAGCCTACAAATAAAGACTTATTTGTAATATTTAAGACAACCTTTGATATTGATAATGATATTTCTCAATTTGGGTTTTCTCTTAACGTTTGCTACAACGCATATAGCATTTTATCGCTTGTGTTCCGCGTCAATACCCGGATATCAGTGCCATTACTTGACTTTTCCGGGTTTTGGGCTATTGTTTCGGGTTCAAGATCTTCTTACACTGCTACTCCCGAATCCATCAATATATGTTGATCTCTTGACGAGTCCTAATTCATGCCACCAATCAATCTTTTCTCACTCAATTACTCATTCAGTGACGAGTTATCGATGAATACCACCAAGTAAGCCTCATAAATATATAGAAAAAAGGTTATCCTCCATTTAAACATTAAAATTGGCTAAATGTTGCAAAAGATATTTTTTTAAACATATGCAAAATGATCATTTATTTACAATTTATTTATGGTCCTATAAAGGTAAGTTAATATCAATTAGAAAAAAAACCTATATGTGTCACATAAAAATTATTGAGACGAACGTTATGACCTATGTATGATTTTGGTCAATATCTTCCAACAAGAATTAAAACCCCTAAGTACATTATTATAAGCACATTAAATATGGCTTACATAATTTATGTAATCCAATTTATACAATACGTTGGCTAATTATTTAATAAATATGTGATGTCGTCTTCATTTACCCTATTCAAGTTTTCTTAAAATATTATATACAATAGATATTTGTACGTGAAGATATACTATATTAATAACAAATTTGTATACACTGAAAGCTATTAATATGCATGCTCCCCCTACTAAGGCAGATCCGATTGCTGGTTTACTTGTGTTTCGAGTGGGGCCAAATTTTATTTAATTAAACGGATTTTCTTTTCAAATCATCTTTATTAATTATCTTTATTAAAAAAAAAAATTATGTCTTTAGTTAAATCACTACACTCTTGTGAAGATGCAATTTAGGTAAAACCCCATTGCGTATATGACAGTGGTGTGACGTGACATGATATTTTACACTTTTTAGTTAAACCACTATACATAGCCTTAAACTTCTTTCCTTGTTCATAAACGCTATAGTTGCTATGATATAGATGAAGTTTCGATAAAGACAACGTTGTGAAAACTGAATTGAGCCGCCCAACTTATTACATAGAAAACCGGTGAAATATGGAACCAGTATTGCCAGTTTGATCACGAGCTAGTAAACCTGTTTATGGTTCAGCAACGAAAATATTGATCCTTTTATGGTTTTGTACCGGTATGTCTAAACATACCCCAAATGTAGAAAAAACTTTCATTTTTTACCATGATAATCTACAAAATACCAAACTAAATATGATGTGTGGCCACAAAAAATACCAAATCACGCTTTTTAGACCTCTTTTGCATAATTTACATTTTTGTGAGCCTTCATGACTTCAATTGTGTGTTCTATACCTAGATTCGATAAGTTTCGTAGGAAAATTATGAACCAACCACTAAAACATTGGCATGTGGAGGTGCATTACATATGCAAGTACATCCTTTTAGCCAACCAAAACGTGACATGACCACCTTAGTTATTATTAATTCTTTAACGGCCAACAATAATGTTTTTAAAAAACCCGGTTAATTACGAGTTAACCCGAGTAGTTACAATCACCAATTGATAGAAAAAAAAACCCTCATACACCTATACATGTCAATTCAAAATTACATCAGTTTTCCCAACTGATTAGGATTTAGATCGAATCCACCCCCACAAAAACCTGATGTGATCTCGTTCTTGGTTTTCACCAAATTAGCTTGTTTCCGATTGAACACCAAGTCGTTTCGACTTCTTCACAAACACCATATTGCAGTTTGGACCACCGTATAGACCACTTTCCTCCATTTCTCCGATCCCCTATTATGATTGTATAGATTCACCAAGTCTTTTAGTGCAAGAACAAAGAATGAGTTAATCATGTAACACCGAGCCACAAGATACCAAACCTATTGTGCGAACTAGCAAGAAACACACAGATAGTCTGTTCTTTCGTCGTTTTCTTCGAAAATTTGACACCGGATAGAACTTAGGTGAATATTTCTTCTAACAAGGGCCACCATCATTGGAATCTAATCCAAAGCCAACCACCAAGTAAAAAAACACCTTTAAATGAACCCAGTTGTTCCACTTGAAATTAATACCAAGATCCGAGAAGGTGACCACTGAATATGGCCTCCAAGACAGTCACACCCCGATTTCCAGTGGGCCCGAAAGGGTAGGGTTAAAGCGTGACGATTGGATCACAGTATCACAATATATATGCAACGGAAGTATTGAGTAAAAAATTAATTTAATAATAGCTTGAATATAATATTAAAATTTAAGTACAAGCGTTCAGTGTATGCCATAGGCGGGATCAAAATAAAAAGAGCTTAGGACATCTTAGGCCTTAAGTGTATGTCCACAGGCGGGATCAAAATAAAAAGAGCTTAGGACGTCTTAGGCCTTAAGCTAAGGAGTTGCAATTCCATAGCCTTTGTCATAGTCGACCCGAATTTCCAGCCTAATATCAAGTTTCGGCACATGCTTCAATCTTTTGAAAATACGTTAGCTTTCGCTGGTAAATAAAATTAACCAAAACTCGTTTTGAAAATAGTTTTTTAAAAATGGTTTAGTACATAGAGAAAACCCGTAGTTAGTCATTTAGTATTTCTTGGCATTTTATCTTGTCACTAATTTTACATACTTGTCACACAGTCGGAAATCGGAAATCATAAGCCGGTCATTTTCATTGCTATAATGATTAAGGTACACGCCATCTATAATAACATGTCTTATAGGTCGTATGCCTACCCCGACGCGTTATTATATATGACCATACAAGTTTATGAGTCGGGACGCCCGGACACGGTACCAATAACCCCCAAGTGTTTCAGGTATCAAGTAATACGGATTAAACTGAGTTCTTATATTTATAAGCAATCACAGGGTTCATTATATAATACCCGCTCCAAGTGACATATTTTTCATGCCCCAAGTTTTAAAAGAAAATAAGTTAAGAGTATTTACCTTTTGCTAGCTTCCAATCAAATAATTGATTTCCGTTTGCAAAAGCCGCAAGTCTAAGTATTATTAATCCGAGGTCGATTATCTGGAGGGCTCTATAGTCCAGAATGAATAGAAAAGGTATCCGTTAGAATGTATACGGGTCATTGGTAAGCCCTTAGACTTGACCCGTTAACATAGGAAATTGGTTCAATTTTGCTAGATTAAGCGTATACCAAATAGAATGTGGTTTATACCCATTCGAGTGCAATGACTCATTGGATAAGGGTTATTTAACCATACATTCTGTTTAAAGTGGTTTTGAAGTATTTAGACCCGTTACGCCTAGTTTATACGAACTAGGTTCGTATAACTAGTTATGCTTGTATAAGCGGGTTCGGAAGGTCGGTTGGGTCTATGACAAGTCCGAGGGGTCAATATTTTATAATATTACACATTCTGTTTTGAAAGTCATAATGTTAGCTATCTTGGTTTAAAAATCGCTTCTTTAGCTTTTACGATGGAAAAGGGCATAGTCGTCTTTTTTAAATAAACATACTAGACTTGTCATTTGATACCAAACGACATGACCAGAAGGTATAACTTCAGGGGGTTATACTCTATACTAATATGGTCATAATGTCGGGTTGGAATAGGTTCTAACGTTGACCAAACGGGTCAGAATCGAAAGTCAAACTGCATAACTTTCGACATAGAATGAGGTGCTAAAGTGAAATGGACGAGTTGGGCATACTAAAATCGGTGTTTATATGTCATACATCCTGCTTTAATGTCAAAACAAGTGAGGTATAAGCTTCGGAATTCATTTATGCAATTTACATAACCCGTTGCATTTTGACTCTTAAAGTAAGCATGCTTGACACGTTATTTCACTTACTTAACGTGATTGTCGAAGGGTATGATTGTAGAGGAATCATACCATCATTATTCAATCACGTAGGAAAGTTCGATTTGAACTTTGACTTGACCATGTCCCCGACAAGGACACTTTTGCAGGAAAAGACCTAAAATTGTGATGCAAGCTCCATATCACCTTCCTCGAAAGACTACTATCGTCAAATTTAAATCGCCACCACCATTTCACTAGCATCGTAATATTAGCCTCTCGTAAGGAACCAAAACCCAAACCACAATAATCCTTCAAAGCCATTATGTTCTACCATGAAACCTAATGATGTAGGAATGATCTGATGATGATGCTCCCCCACCCCAAAAAAATCGATACACACCTCTACAAATGGCGTATCACTTGGGCGTGGTGCTTTATAGAGAGAGAAAATATATGGGGATGGAGTTAAGGACCAACCGAACTAAAGTAACTCAACACCGAAAGAAAGAGTATTCACCTTTCATAAAGAAAGTTTTATCTAAAGGGTTAAAAACCGAATTCTAGTTTTTCACCAAGTTCATGTTGGCCCAACTTGTAGCCCTAAATATTTGAAAGGAATTGACCCGCTTTTACACTACAATACAACCGCCATAGCCTGTAATTGAGTGTCATCCCCATAAACCCCATAAGTGGAAACTATTTTGAAGATTATCGTGAAACTCCAAGGTAAGGTAAAAACACCTAAGTATTCTATTTAGGTTTAGGACATTTTGTACCGACCATTATCTGATGAAAACCACATCATAATAAAAAAGAAATTGAGATAAGCTCAGACCCTGACTAGTAATGAAATTATGTAAAACAGACCACCGGAGCAAGCCCATTTCAGCACAGCGTTCAAAGCCTCCATAGCTATTAATTATAAAGAGCAAGAGGACAGTGGTTCACCTTGCCTCAAGCCCCTATAACAAGAAAAATTTTGAGTTGAGGAGATATTGACAAGCACT
Source organism: Scalesia atractyloides (assembly GCA_947069175.1). NCBI lineage: Eukaryota > Viridiplantae > Streptophyta > Magnoliopsida > Asterales > Asteraceae > Scalesia > Scalesia atractyloides. The sequence continues at coordinate 91,923,684 of CAMTDV010000025.1, forward strand.
GATGCACGTGCGGTTGTAATGTTCGCCATTATCTAAGTTCTCCATTCTAATGGAAATTCGTTTGCGTCATAACGAAGTTAAGAAACTCCCAATTTAGGGAATTGTAGGTGTTCTCTAAATCAACTTTGAATATCAACCCGCCTTCTTATTTCTTTTCATCAATGATATGATTTCATTTAATACGAGGATGCCATCCAAGATACTTTTCTATTGGATAGGAAAACCGTTTGCTCCTATAAACTTAGGCTTTGAATCATCGACTTTAATGTGTTAACCAACGCCTTCAAGATGACCTTATTAATACACTCAATCAAACTGATGGGTCTCTAATCTACAAGGCTCCCAGGATCATTTTGTTTAGGAATCCGAGCCAAAAAATGAGAAAGTACAACCGTGACTAAGGGGGCCTTACTAGAAAGTTCCTCAAACAACTTCAAAAATTTATGTTTCAAACCACTCTGGCACTTTTTAATGAAATGGAAGTTCATACCATCTAGGCCTCGTGCTCGATCACCCTCACATTCCTACAACCGCATTTTTGATCTCCAATATAGAAAAAAAGTCACTAGTGAATTCTCATCCAAAAGCAGAGTGATTAGGGCAAACAAGAACCGATCTTTCCTCTATCGATTCTTAGAATTTCTTGGCAAAAAAAAGTTCAAATGGTATCCTTGATGATCGATGGTGAGGTGACCCATTCCCCGCCAATCCTTATACCATTCATACGATTATTACTTATGTTTGCATCACAACCACATGGGAAAACGTCGTATTTAATCCCCGTCCATTCCCCACCGAACCCCATACTTTTTCTTGATATATATGAGTTTCAATTTATGTGCCTCCGTAATAAATCTTTTACATTTTGCCCTATCTTTTAGTTCATGAAGTAAGAGACTTCTAAAATCAACCACCAACTCCAAGGAATTAAATTGATCTAAAGTTTCCGAATCCATAACATCCCTAGACGATTTATAGTCGGTAAACTAATCTTTAGTCCGGAATTTTATGCATTTTAACTTAGTGGCCAAGGCTAAATCCGTCGGCCCATTAAACCTGAAAAGTGAGCAAAAATTATTCTACATAATCCAACAACCCTAATAACTTTAACGAATAGTTAAAAATCCTCGAAGGAATAGGACCAAAATCCATAGGGAGCGTAGATAGAAGGACTGGACAATGGTATGATACGACATTGATAATGTCATAAGAGAAGCCATGGGCCATGCATACATATCCCCCCGATACACCAAAAACCTGCCCAATTTGCTTAGCTTAACCCTATTGTCTAAAGAGATAAACCCCCCCCCCTAAAGCGGCCAACTGCTGCAACTCAATCGACCCTAGAACTTATTAACAATAAAATTGGAATTACTTCTTAACTTGGTTTCTTGAATTGCCACAAAATGTGCCCCATGAGACGTTTTCTACTCTCTAGAGTCCCGGACTCCCCAAAGATTAATAGAAAGAAAATTCATGGGATCACACCTGGGTCGCGTTCACCAAAAATTTAATTTCAAACCTGATTATGGAATATTTTCATTTGAAAACCCTCATTGGATCCTACTCCAATCGTCTCAGTAACCTCATAATGAACGTTTGCATCCTTAGGGGGAAAATTAGGGTATTATCCTGGTCATTATCATCCATGCCCACAGTCTGATCACCAGAACTGCTCATTATTGGGTTCCTTTACCTGGGCGAGTATTCACAACTATCTTTGAATAAGGATCAAGGTTGGAATCATTGTCGATAGAGGCATGAACGAAAGTCAAAGCAAGGTTATTTAGGTCCAAGTAATGTTAAACTTTTAAAAATGAGAATTAGTGTTAACCCATCAACATCTCCATTAGAACATTCTTGCATTGGGTTGTGTATGTACCTGGGCGTTTTGTGGGACCTCCTTATTCCAAATTAGACCTAGGGGAATAGTCACACCCTTAGGCGCGTGCTATTGAAGACTATGCGCTGCATTAACTTCACCCTTCGTTTCCCACGAGGTAGATGACCAATCCCATGCAGATTTTGTAATCCATCTAATGTTTCATGATCCAAATAAGGACCAATGGTCTCTAGCTCCCTCCGGCTGTTATCCATCGGAGGTTTTTGTACCACGTGCTGGAATTCACCATCTTTCATCTTATTCAAGTCCTTGACCACCGACTCCACTGACTTCACCAAAAGGCATTGAATAGAAGTCAAGAGGTCTTCCATGATCGACCGAACACTAGCATTTTCTCCATCCATGACCTAATGATGTGTGGTTAATATTTAGTGTTATTTTGTGTGTTTCGAGTCAGTTTTATGTACATATGAGTGTTTAGTCGGTTCGGTATTACTATTTAATGTCCATGTGTCGTTTCAGGTTAAACAGTGCAAAACGAGTGAATAAACGCGTGCTGGAAGAAGCTGGAAGCTCCAAAAGAGAAATCCCAGGTGGCAGTTCCCCGCGACACGCGAGGGAGACGTAGAGACTTGTCGCGACGCGCGACAGGTGTTAATGGTGGGGTCGGTTTGTTTCGTTCAGGTGACACGCGCCAGATTTCGATGACTCTCCCGCGACGCGCGAGAGGGGCCAATATCGGGGATGTATAAAAATTGATGTTTATTAGGTTTTGGGGGATTCTGTGACCTAGCAGTCGTTTTTCCAAACTCAGGAGTCATTAGAGGCAAGTTAGAAGAGGTTTTCATCCCAATCAAGCAAGTTTCTCATGTCAGATGGATTCCAAACTATTATTGAAGCTGTGATGACGACCATGAGAGGCTAAGCTCTTCGTGACTTCTGCCTGGATGAACTGTTACTGTGTTTTTCATTGAACCTTGTTTACGTATTCGTTGTAACTAGTATAGCTTGACCACTTGTGTTGGATTCTTGGTAAACGTTTCTTGTGTTTGAATTATTTGTCGTTTATTAAGCGTATTGGCGATTTTCTTGCATCGTTAGCGGGTTGGTAAACTGGCGGGTAATTGACGCAAAAACAAACGGGTTATTAGGTGGCATAGTGAATCTTAAAAAATATCCTTAATAATTAATCAAATTCATTAATTCCGAGGCCATGTCTATGTGGTGTTCTGAATTGGTAAACAGGTTTTGATGATAAACGGGTAATTGGGATTCCAGGTGGAAGTTATCTTTCTCATATTGATTACAACTCTTTAATTTAGTTGTCGTGTTTTTCTAAACAATCAATCAAATTCCCCCAAGTTAGTCAATTTAGTTCTTAGTCAAAAATCTTTACACTGACCACAAATTCCCCGTGGATTTGATACCCTACTTATGCTATCTACGTAGTTTAAATAGGTTTTTTATTAGCCCACGACAGCTACATCAAAATGGCGCCGTTGCCGGGGAGTTCGTGCGCTTAGTGTTAGATTAGTTTAGTTTTCTTTTATGTTCTCTAAAAATCATAAAAATCCAAAAATATTTCCTTTTGTTTGTTTTTGTTTAGTTCGGTATTACGCGCAATCTTCTTGTTTGCTTGTGTGCAGGTGATTCAGTTGCATGCATACCAGGTTTTCAGGAAAGTCTTCACCACTGCTTTTCGACCCCGAAATTGAGAAGACTGCTAGGCAAAATCTGCTCCTTAGATCAGCCTTAAAGGGAAAAGCAACAGTTCTGAATATGGACCCCCAAGAAACACAATCAACCCCACAACAACAAACACCACACCAAGAGCCTGTTACTGAGATGCCACCAATGCCACCTCCCCTGTACCCAACTCAAACTCAACAACAACAAACTTCACCCATGGCACCACTATCCAGTTCCACCACCCTACCAACTGCTGCTCCAACTGGAGATTTCCACATTATTGGGGCAGCAACTTACCCGTTAGAAAGCCGAATACCACCACAGCCAAACCCGTTGCGAGCTGTGAATCAGCCAAATGTTGTTCCACATCCGCATCGGTCGGGTGTGATGTTTGGACCAGTTGAAAATAGAGCAAGAACTGGAACTTGGGAAGATGGGTATGGAGATGAAGTATGGGCCACAAATGAAGGGTACATGGGTTATCAAGGAGGTATGCAACATCAGGAAATTAACCGGGCTCAACCAATATTTCAGCAGAGACCTCCATGGGGTGGGGAAGGGTATTACACCCCACCACCAGTTCAGAGAGCACCGGTAGCTCCACGATATCCACAGAGGGATCCCAGATTTCCAGATCCCAACATTCGAGGAGTTGAGAGTCACTTTCGGCCGCAAATTACGGAACACTCTTCACCGATTGTTATGCCGGTTGCACAAGGTAATGTGGATAGATCATTTGAAGTGAAACCGCATATTTGAACATGCTCCCTACTTTTCATGGGAAAGCTATCGAGGAGCATTATGCGCACATCGCAGAGTTCGAGGCAATGTGTAGTATGATTGGGGGACATGGGTTCACGCCGGATCAGGTAAAGTTGGTGTTATTTCAGTTTTCTTTGAAGGATTCGGCACGTGACTGGTTTGTATCTTTGCCCTACGCAAGTATCCACACTTGGCAAGAGATGCAACAACAATTTTTGGAAGAGTACTATACGCCACAACGAACCAAGATGGGGAGAGTGGCCATTAGGGAATTTCAGCAACTTCTGGGTGAGTTGTTGTATGAATCGTGGAAGCGGTTTAACCAGTTGCTTTGAAATTGCCCTCATCATGGTACACCAAGATGGGAGTTAATCACTGCTTTTCACGATGGGATGTCTAATGAGGATAGACGTGATATTAAGGCCATAACCGGTGGAACTTTCTTGAGGAATCACGTAGATGTGGATTGGGATTACTTGGAGATTTGTGCGGGGGATTCAAAAAGACAAGCACAAGCTGATCGTACAAAGAAGTATTCAACTACTTCGACGACTAGTGTGGGTACTTCTTCTACATCTAGAGTTGCTCAGTTGGAAAGGGAAAAAGAGGAGTTGGAGAAGCAGCTTGCGAAATTTAAAGGTTTAGACAGTGGTAGAGATGCATTGCATGCAGCGCAAACCATTCCGGTTTGTGGTAGTTGTAACGATTTGGGCCATACTTCGACTGAATGCCCGGGTCAATTTGTTGCGGTAAAAGAGGATGTTAACATGATCTATGGCGAGCAAAAGAATTATGATATGAATTCTAATACATATCATCCAGGTTTGCGTTATCATCCCAATTGAAGATACGATAATACTACTAATCAATCAAATCCTAATTTTCAGGTACCGAATCAAGGAGGTCAACCGTATCAAAGCCGTCAAGCGAACTACAGCCCGAACTACAATCAAGGGAATTACAATCGGGGAAACCAAAGGAATTATCAGCAAAACCAATAGCAAGCCAGAGCTATGAATCAGAATGATCAAACAGTGAGATGATGGAAGTTTTGAAGCAAATCAGAAAGGATCAAGAGATTCAGTCTAAAGCATCTCAAACTTTGGAGAAACAAGTTGCACAGTTGGCGGTTGAGGTAGCTCAAGGAAAAAGAGACTTAGGAAAATTATCGAGTGATACTACAAGAAATCCTCAACACAACGCAAGAGTTAATTCGGTAAGTACCATTCCTACATCTGAGATTGTTCATACAGGTCTCACATCTTTGTCTTAAGTAGTTGCAGGTATAAGTGATGGAGGTGAAGAAAGTGAGTTAGGGGCACCGCTCTTTCCTATTAAGGTAGGGAAGCTGAAAATCCATAAGGCGTTGTTGGATTACGGGGCGAGCACGAATATTCTGCCAGGCAGCTTGTTTGATCAGTACGAGTTTGGACAGTTGTATGATTTTGATAGAAAGGTGATATTGGCTGATGACACTTGGAACAACCGCGTGGGGTTGTTAAGGATGTGAAGATTCAGCTTGGTGAGTTTTACTATTTAGTAGATTTCTTAGTGTTGGATTACGCACCTATGAGGGCGAACGAGCAACAAAAGGTAATATTGGGACGTTCATTCTTGAACACTGCCAATGCTCAAATCAACTACAGAGAAGGATTGATTACTATGATTTTCGACAACCATAAGTTAATATTTAATGTGTATTCAAAATCTATTACTTACGAAATTATTAATTTCATGTGAAGCAGTTGCTACTAATGAGTTTGTTCCTTCGTACACTTGACGTGTGTGTGAGAACACACTAGATGGGAATGAGGTTGAGTTGTATAGGTCTGCGGTAAAGAAGAAGAGAGAGCCGATGAAGAAGACGAACGAGCAGAAGAGTGAAAAAATAGGCAAGCCACCTGATGGTGGGAACGCCTGGGGCGATGAGGCAAAGTTTGATTCTAACTGGCGTGTGGATGCAAATTTTCCGAACTATTGGAAGCCAGGCTATTTAGAGACACCCGAAGACAAGCACTCTTTTAAGCCACCTTGAGCACCTCCGGTACGGTCTGGCTGAAGACCCATAAACTTAGCGCTCTTGGAAGGCAGCCTAAGATATGTAGTATTTTTACTTTTTGTTCTTCTTTCATAGTATTTCTTTCGAGTTACTAATGTTCATCATGCTTTTAATCAAGTGTGGGGAAGTTTGAAGAGGTTTGGTTAAGTTCTAAGTGCAATTGAGGGCAATGCACATTTGTTCGGGGGGTAGAATCATGAATTTTAAGGCCCGGAAACGGTTGTTTTCGGTATGTTTTCAGAGTGTTTTAGGAGTGTGAGATGGTTCGGAGAAGAAATTCTTGTAGAAAGGAGCCCCAGGTAAGTGAATTTTTGAGAAGTTAGCATAAAATTTCGTTTGGGGGGTAAGAGAGGTGAGAAAACTTGAAAAACTAAAATTTTCTAAGGCATGAAACATGAAAATTTTGCAAACCCTCTGGAAAAAGGGTTCCCAGGCGTGTCACGACAGAGGTAAGGTATCCTCCCGCGACGCCGCGGGGACGTTCAGAACAAGTCAAATTTACCATCCCCCGCGTGTCGCGAGTGAGGTATGGTAGGCTATCGCGACGCGCGACAGGCATCCAAATCAGATCTGGCCTTAAAGTCGCGAATCAGTCAGTTTTTTTATCAAAACTCTTCTCATCTTTCCCCTTTTCTTCCAGCCGAACCCTAATCGCAAAAACACCTAAACCCATCTCAATTCCACCCTATTTCACCACAAATCTTCACCTAAATCCATCAATAATCTTCCCCACAATCCGATTTCATCACCATCACCGCCGGAATCGGATCTCCGGTCACTATCTCCGGCCAAACTTGGAACTTTACTCAAGTTGTTGTTACTTTTCAAGTTCAAGTCGTGAATCAGGTATGAAAGTTTAATGTTTTACATGTTTACTTGATTGAATATGCTTGATTAAGTGAGAATGAATGGTTATAGGTGGAAGGGTACTTGATGTAAGAATGGTTGGTGAGAGTGTTTTGAGTGAGAAGATGATGTCTTGAGCTAGAACTAGGTTGGATATGGAGATACATTTGAACCTTAGGGTTTTTGCACTAGTTGAGTGGTATGATTGTATGAATGCAGTTAAGTAGATTGAGTTGGTTTGAATGTTCGAAGCACTTGTTGATTGAATGATAGATGGAGTGTTTAGGGGTTAAGTTGTCAACTAAACGAGGTTGTATTCGAAGTGAGTCTGAAAACAAATGTTTCTTTTTGTGAAAACAAATCCGAAACAAGGTGGCGCCTGAAAAAATAATTCCATCCATCCAGTTGAGCTATATGTTGATAAAAAGGAAAACAAAGCCTATGGTATTGCCTCGGGGATAGCGACCATGCGTTATATACCCTCTAGGTGGAGTTATGAAAAATGTGTGAGGTTTACGGAATTAATCGCGGGGATGGTGACTCATGCGAGGTTTGTCCGCTAAGCTGATCATATACAAAAACATGAAAATCTCACAATATCATCCATCTATCCATTATAAAGTTTAATCGGAATAATATAGGGTTTTTTATATAAGACGGTAGAATGATATCTTTTAACCTTATGAGCTTGAAATGGGAATAAGTGGAGTTGTAGTCTTTTATGTCACACCCCGACCCGCAGCGGAATAAGAGTCGGGGCATAATTGGGTTATCACCAAAGCTCATGATGTTTACTAAAATGTTTCATATTTATTAAATTCAATTTACATCTTAAATATCCAAATAAAAAATTCATACAATTACAAGGAAATGAAACTATGTAAATAATCCAAAGCTTAAACTGGTTTATTCTTCTAGGCCTTCCTATGTGTTTCTTGCCTCAGCTGGATCACCTGTATCATGTGTAAAAACGGGGGATATTTTGGGTCAACAAAAGTTGGCGAGTGAACCTTAATAAAACATTGTATTTAATTTCTTGTTTTGTTTAATATGGAAAATTTGTGCAATAATCACATGCGAGCAAACATATATAAGTAAACAACACAAACCACTTGAATGAGTATATGATATGAATGATGATGAATGTGAGAGCCTTCTCAATCAAACGGAGCCGATCTTATGAGGCACCTGATGCTCAACCCGTCTCCCACGGGGAACTGATGGGCCTAATGATATGCGTGCACTGAAAATGATAAATCCAAACTACATATAATCCACACAACAATTGATACACATTTGATACAGATTTGATCACGGATATGATGGATGCACAAGTGTTTAAATATAATAAAGTATTAAACGACACATGATACACCCCAAAACATGATTAAAACGGGGAATTGGTAGAGATTCGCTACTTGGGTGCGTTCTTTGATGACGTTGGATGCGCACGAATTTTAGGATTTGATCGACGAGGGAAAAACTAACCTAAAATAATAACGAAATGATTCGGTAAATAAATGGGTTTTATTTGAGATTAGTACTTTTAATTCATACTCTTAATGGGATCTTTAGACTTATTTTCGTGAGTTTAAGGAAGTTTTCTAACTTTAAAAATCTTATTTTTAAATGATTTTTCTGATTAAATAAATAAATAAAAAGAAATAAAAACGTTGACTTTTTTGACCCCGTTGACCGTTGACCATTGACCGGTCGGACTGTGTGTTTATATGCGCTGAGTGAGGTTCGAACTCGGGACCTCTCGTATACGTGCACGCAGCTCTACCAACTGAGCTACGTGTTTAACCCGAAATATTCTCTGTTTTAATTATATTTATATACTAATTAATTTTTAACTTATTTGGTTTTTTATTAAAAACGATTTATACGGCCGAACTGGTTACAGGGACCCGGAGTCAAACTCGGGTCCTTCGGTTCGAGTGCGCACAACCCAACCAGTTGGGCTGTGTGTTAAATCTGTTTAACTTATGGATTATATTACTCTTATAAACATTCTGTGACGTGATCTGATTAAGTTTTAAAAATGTTGGTTTTATTTCTGAAAGTCGGTACGTGTGCGATTCGAACTCGGGACGTGTGTATTGTTTGTGCACACAATCCACCGCTGGATTGTGTGTCTAACCCGTTTGAATATCTGATTTTAATTATACTTATACTTATTTGTGACTTCATCTTCTTCGTTTAAGAATACAGAACAGTGAAATCCGACTGTTCTTGTTTAATCGTTCACGACCTAAACTTGATTGAAATGAACAGAGAAATTAAATGATATGGTATACCAGAACAGCGGGTTTGCTTCGGTTTTCCGGCAACTGTCGTCGGCTCTGATTTGCGATGTCCGGCTGTATGAACTGTTAAACAGTTTTGATTATTGATTTGAACGATTAAAACATGAATTAAGAGATAGCAGAGAAGTTTAGACAGTTATACCGACTGATGAATGAATACGGTTTTCTGACGATCGATTCCAGCGAAGTTCCGGCGAAATTGAAGTTTCTGGCGACGTGCTCTGGAAGGATTAAAGCTTCGAAAGAGAGTGCGATTCTGGGCGAAAAGGTTACCATAGGTTTTGGTGGGTATTTATAAGGAGGAACAGTGTGTATTTGGTTCGAATTTGGGTCTTGATTCGTGGTCAAAGTTTTCCGGCGCTATGACTGAAATTGAGGGTTAGACATCGGTTATAACCGATGTCGAAATTAGTTCACGTGTTTCAGTCAAAGGAAACAGTCATAATTCGCGATAATCTCGGCTTTTCCGGCGACTGCGAATTTGGGCGCGCTGATTACCGGTTTGACTTTCAGTTTCATTATAAGTGTTATTTGTTTTAATGTTTATCACAAAGACAATGTGTGGCGGAGCGGTGTGTTGTGTGTTTTGGCTTGTGGGTGACCCGGGTTTGAAACCCGGCGTCTACATTTATTTTTTTATTCCTTATTTTTATTAGTAATTTTAAATTATGGTTTTTAAATTCTAATATATTTATTAATTATGTATCGTTTAAAATTAATAACAACTATAAATACGCAACGAAAATTATAACTGGATATTTGATTGATAAACGAAGCGGGTTTTGAAAACCCGTTTTTCGACGTATGTTACAGTATCACCTACTTTTAGAAATTTCGTCCCGAAATTTAAGTAGTAGTGGTAACAGGAAAAAGATGCGGGTATTTCTCGCGCATTGAGTCTTCACGTTCCCAAGTAAACTCAGGTCCTCGTTTCGACTCCCAACGTACCCTGACAATTGGAATACGACTTCGTCTTAAACGCTTCTCTCCGAAGTCCATGATTTCTACTGGTCTTTCAATGAAGTGCATAGATTCATCGATTTGAATGTTTTCTAGAGGAATTTGGAGGTTTTCATCGGCGAGGCACTTCTTCAAGTTTGATACGTAGAATGTGGGATGAATTCTGTTGAGCTCTTCTAGTAGGTCAAGCTTGTATGCTACAGGACCTACTCTTTCGAGTATCTTGAAAGGTCCTACGTAGCGTGGTGCTAGCTTGCCCTTCTGGCCAAAACGAACCACTCCCTTCCACAGTGATACTTTTAAAAGTACTTGATCCCCAATGTCAAACTCCAAGGGCTTTCGTCGTTTGTCTGCATAACTCTTTTGACAACTTTGAGCCGCTAGAAGATTGTTTCGAATTTGAATGACCTTGTTGGTTGTTTCTTGAATTAACTCTGGACCGGTGATTTGTGATTCCCCAATTTCGTGCCAACATACTGGAGATCGGCACTTACGACCATATAAAGCTTCGAAAGGAGCCATGCCGATACTTGAATGATAGCTATTGTTGTACGAAAATTCAACTAATGGTAGATGAGCGTCCCAATTCCCTTTGAAGTCTATGACACATGCTCGAAGCATGTCTTCAAGAGTTTGGATGGTGCGTTCAGATTGTCCATCAGTTTGAGGATGAAAAGCGGTACTGAGGTCTAATCGTGTACCCAAGGCGGTTTGTACGGCTCGCCATGTTCGTGAAGTGAAACGACCATCACGGTCTGAAATGATGCTTAAAGGTACACCATGACGGCTTACGATCTCGCTGATGTAGATACGAGCTAACTTCTCGTTTTTAAGTCCTCGCGAATCGGTATGAAGTGAGCTGATTTCGTAAGACGATCAATGATTACCCATATGGTGTCATACCCACTGGAGGTGCGAGGTAACCCGGTAATGAAGTCCATGGTTATGTTTTCCCACTTCCATACATGTATTTCGGGTTGGACTAGAAGTCCTGAAGGTCTTTGATGTTCTGCTTTTACTTTGGAACAGGTAAGGCACTTGGAAACAAAAACAGCGATATCCTTTTTCATGCCAGGCCACCAGTAGGTGTATCGTAGGTCTTGATACATCTTGTCGGCTCCTGGGTGTACAGAGTACCGTGTTTTGTGCGCCTCATTCATAAGGAAATCACGAAGGTTCGGGAATCCATATGCGATTTAAATAGTATAGAATACCGTCGGATTTGGTTTCGATTTTGAGTTCCGCTCCACATGACAGCTCATCGCGTACGTCGTTTTCTGTTACAGAAACATGTTGAGCTGCTCGGGTTCGATCTTTGATGTCGGTTATGATTTGCGAACAGAGAAGACGAATGGAGTTCGCATAACCTTTTCGACTGAGCGCATCGGCCACAACGTTTGCCTTGCCAGGATGATACCGAATTTCACAGTCGTAGTCATTGAGAAGTTCGACCCATCTTCGTTGCCTCATATTCAACTCCTTTTGGTTGAAGATATGTTGGAGACTTTTGTGGTCAGTGTATATTTCACACTTGGTACCGTAGAGGTAATGTCTCCATATCTTGAGAGAGAACACAACGGCTCCAAGTTCCAGGTCGTGGGTGGTGTAGTTCTTCTCCTGAACCTTAAGTTGTCTAGAAGCATAGGCTATCACTTTTCCTCTTTGCATTAATACACAGCCTAGCCCTTGCCCTGATGCGTCGCAATATACTACAAAGTCATCGCAACCTTCAGGGAGTGTGAGGATAGGTGCGTCACAAAGTTTTTGCTTTAGAGTTTGGAAGGCTTCTTCTTGTTTAGGTCCCCATATGAAGGGTTTTCCTTTATGAGTCAAAGCCGTGAGTGGTACAGCAATACCGGAAAAGTTGGCAATGAAGCGGCGATAGTAACCAGCCAAACCGAGAAATGACCTTACTTCGGTAGGGGTACGTGGCGCTTGCCATTCCTGTACTGCCTTGATTTTTGAAGGATCGACATGTATTCCCTTATCATTGACGACATGTCCAAGGAATTGTACTTCTCTTAACCAGAATTCGCATTTTGAGAACTTAGCGTAGAGCTTTTCAGTCCTTAAGAGTGTAAGGATGAGTCGAAGGTGTCGTTCATGATCGGATTTAGACTTGGAGTAGATAAGGATGTCGTCGATGAAGACTATGACAAAACGGTCGAGGTAGGGTTTGCATACCCTATTCATTAGATCCATGAAGACATCGGGGGCGTTGGTTAAACCGAATGACCATGAAATCGTAATGACCATAACGAGTCCGGAAGGCGGTCTTTGGGACGTCTTCTTCATGTACTCTGAGTTGATGATAACCAGAACGAAGGTCGATTTTTGAAAAGCAGGTGGCGCCTTGAAGTTGGTCTAGGAGGTCAATGATGCGAGGAGTGGGTAGCGATTCTTAACCGTTAACTTGTTGAGTTCTCTGTAGTCGATACACATGCAAAACGTTCCATCTTTCTTCTTCACAAAAAGAACAGGTGCACCCCAAGGCGAGGAGCTAGGACGTATGAATCCTTTGTCAGTCAGCTCTTGTAGTTGACTGGCCAGCTCTTGCATTTCGGATGGGGCTAACCTATAAGGAGATTTTGCGAATGGTGTAGCGCCAGGTACAAGATCGATGCGGAATTCGACTTCTCTCACAGGAGGGAGTCCTGAGATGTCGTCGGGAAAGACTTGTGGGAATTCTTTCACAACTGGTACTTCGAGTTTCTTCTCCTTGTTTCCCTTTTTGACGACGTGAGTTAGGAATGCGACATAGTTCTTGCGGAGATATTTTCGAGCTTGAAGGCAAGACATTAATTTGAGTCCTTTCAAAGGGGTTTCTCCAAAAATACGTAGGGTCTGACCGTCTGCAAGAGGAATGCGAATGAACTTTTCGCGGCATACTACTTCAGCGTGATGCTGGCTGAGCCAGTCCATACCGATTATAATATCGAAACTTCCCAACTTCATAGGAATGAGGTCAACTGGAAAATCGTGATCGTTTAGAGTGAGAGTACAATTTCGTATGATAGAATTTAATGAAACGGGCTTTCCGTCAGCAACTTCCACCGTTAGAGATTCCATGAGATTATCACGAGTTTGGTTGAGGATAGGTTCGAATTCTAAGGACACAAAACTCTTATCCGCGCCAGTATCGAATAACATGGATGCATAACTACCATTGATGAGAAACGTACCGTTAACCACGTTGTTGTCAGCCCTAGCTTGGTTGGCATTGATGTTGAAAGCTCTTCCTCTGGCAGGTGGAGGAGCTTGGTTGGCTTGGTTTACTGGGTTCGCTTGGGCTTGAGCATGGATGATGTTCACCAAGCGTGGACATGTGTTCCTTAAATGGTTTGGGTCTCCACAGTTGTAACAAGCTCGCATGGGTTGCATCATGGGGTAGTTGGGTTGGTAGTAGGATTGGGCTATGTGTTCTGCAGGTGGTAGAAGTAAGGGTTGTTGGGCTTGACCCACTATCTGATGGTGGGTTTGGGTTGGGGGTTGATTGCGGTTTGTTCGTTGCAGTGTGCGACAAGTTTGAATGGTGTGACCCGCACGGCCACAGCTGGTGCAATGTTGGCAAGGAGTTTTGGGAGGGTGATGGTACTAACAACGGTTGCATTTTGGGTGTGGGCCGGTGTATGGCTTTTTAAATGGTGCAGTCGAAGGAGCAATTTGGGTGATTGGTGCAGCAGTGATAGGAGGGTTGGTTTGAGTGACAGCAAAATTCTTGCTGTTTCGTTTCCTCTTACCAGCAAACCTTGAGGAGGAGACCGAGTGGTTTGTAGTTGAGGTCTCTATGGGTGCTTTCTTCTTTTCATCCTTGAATTTGCCGTTTCGGATGCGATTCTCAGTGAGTTCGGTAGCTAGTTCCATTGCGGCTTCAAGTGTTGCAGGTGAAATGCTTAGAACCGAGTCTTGAATTTTCGAGAGAAGACCTCGAATGTAGTGTTCAACCAAGCGGTACACGGGGGTGAACAAATTAGGGATCATCTGGTTTAGTTCAAGAAATCTTTTATTATAGGAAGTGTGATCTCATTCCTTTTGTTTTAGTGAGTGGAATTCATCTTCCAACTTTTTGATTTCGCTTCTTGGACAGAAGCGTCTGGTCATGAGTTCTCTTAACTCTTCCCATGTTAAGGCCATGGCATCTTCAACTCCTCGTTTACCCTTTTCCGTGTTCCACCAGGTAAGGGCTACCCCAAACAGCCTTCCAGTTGCATAACGTACCTTGCGATCCTCGGGACAATGGCAATTGAGGAAAGTGTTCTCCATTTCTTCAAACCAGTGAAGGAGAGCAGTAACACCTTCGGTCCCTTCATACTTTGGGGGATCGCAAGATTTGAAGTGTTTGTAGGAGCACTTTTTGGAGGGAGGGTTGGCGATGCTCTGGCCTTCTTGATTGGGAGGGTTGATGGGATTTGCGGTGAGTGCTTGTTGAACTTGAATTACGATGTCAGGAAGCACTGCGGCCATTTGTTTAGCAATTTGTGTAGCCAAGCGTTCGTTTGACCTTCCTGACTTTCTACCTCCACGTAGTTGCCTAGCCGACATCTACAGGAACATACATAGGAAGATTGTGAGTTTAAGAAGTTTCTAGGTGTCATGTGTTGTTAAAAGAATAAAAAATAACATAACTAACAATAATGCAACTACATCCATAGGATGTCTTGGGTTTGCTCATGTTTGGGCCTCCAATGTCCCCCATACCGTCGCCTGTGTAGTCATGTGGGCCCCCATGACTATTGGGCTTGGTAGGATTCACATTGGTGTTGGCGGATTAACACTCGCATCACCCGAATGAAAACCGTAAAATATGATAGAAAATAGCCATAAACTCACAAAAATATACCTAAAAATTTCATTAAAATCCTTAATAACATACACCCATTTAATATATTTTTCCATTATTATTTAGGTTAGTATTCCTCGTCGACTCGCTCATCTAAATCGTGCGCATCTCACCATCTCCAATTCAACGCACTCAAGGTGAGTGAACCTTTCAAATTCCCCGTTTTAATCACGTTTTTGGGGTGTATCATGTGTCTTCGTTTATATACATATTATAACTAAACTATTGTGCATACATCATATCATGACATGTGTATCTAGTTTGTTGCTGTTAAGTAGTTATTATTGGATGCAAATTATTATTTCAGTACATGCAATTGCCGAGGCCGCCGCTCCCCATTTAATTATGAGGTTTGAGCCTGTTCCCCATTTTATTATGCGGTTGAACCTGGCGTGCCCGCAACGATCGGCTCCGTTTGATTGAGCCTTGATCGGTCATTTCAATTTACATTTCAGTTCATGCAATACGATCGGCTCCGTTTGATTGAGCCTTGATCGCACAGTTCAATTTACATTTCCAGTTCATGCAATACGATCGGCTCCGTTTGATTGAGCCTTGATCGCACAGTTCATTTATGTTAGTTATCGTATGATATTGGTATGTTCATGTATGCTATCAAGTGTTATAATTGTAACTGCTATTTGCCAATGCTTGACTACTTACATTGCTCTTTTATGATTATGCAAAATATTTCATTGATAAACTAACCATAAAATCATTATCAAATGTTTATCTAATAAGGTTCACTCGCCAACTTATGTTGACCCAAAAACTCCCATTTTACACATGATACAGGTGAACCAGCAGCTAGGAACACATAGGACCTGGATTAGAAGAATAAAACGATTTAGTATTGGGATTGCTATGTTGGTTATTTTCCTTTGTATTGAATGAACATGTTTGATGTTTGAAAATGTAACTTTGACTTCATTAATTATGAAACATAATAGTAAATGTCATGTGCTTTGGTGATAACCCGATTATGCCCCGACTCTTATTTCCGCTGCGGGTCAGGGTGTGACAGATTGGTATCAGAGCCATGACTATAGGGATATAGGATAGGTTATTAGACCCTTAGAGCCTATACTATAGTCGATTAGAAACTTATAAGAATTTTGTGTGTTATATGCCAAATTTCATGATGTTTATATGTTTTATGTTAAATGTTACATTTGATATTGTACAAGCATGTTCATAAGTATGTATTATCAAATAATGCCTATCATGAAATCGTATGATCATAACTTATCACATCCATGAAAGCACACACCACATCATGATTGATTTTACAATGATTTTCGTGTTTTCAAATCTCATCAAAGTGAGTTCTCATGACGGGCATGTAGTAACTGGAAGGGTACTAGTACCGGTAGTCGGAACGTCCTGTCTAGGCTGGCATTCGTATAAATCCAAAATAAAGGACCAGTTTGCCTACCTGGGGACTAACGATGAGAGTACGAAGTACCTATTAGGCCAAAGCATGCTATACCAAACGTCGTGTGAGCTAATCCCACTTTGAGTTGTCATTGTGTCTACACCTGGACACGTTCCGACCAAACATCTCATGAACATATTTTGTGGTTTGCATTCGGGGGATGCGAGTGTTAAATTGCCAATACTAATGTGAATCCTACCAAGCCAATAGCCATGGGGGCCCACATGACTATGTAGGTGAAGGTATGGGGGACATTTGAGGCCCAACATGAGTGAACCCAAGACATCCTATGGATGTAGTTGCATTATTGATATTTATGTTATTTTCATTTTCTTAAAGACACATGATACCTAAAAAGACACCATAAACTCACAATCTTCTCATTTTATGTTCCTGTAGATGTCATCTCGACAGCATCGAAGGGGAAAAAAATCGGGAAAAACTCAGGAACGTTTGGCCACGCATATCGCGAATCAAATGGCCACGATATTGCCTGACATCGTGGTACAAGTACAACAAGCCCTTGCTGCAAATCCTACTAACCCTCCTCAACAACAGGACCAGAACATCGCCAACCCTCCTACCATCAAATGCTCTTTCAAACATTTTAAGTCCTGTGATCCTCCAAAATTCGAAGGGACTGAGGGAGTCACTGCTCTCCTACATTGGTTCGAGGAGATGGAAAACGTTTTCTTAAACTGCGATTGTCCTGAAGATCGCAAGGTTCATTACGCCACCGGGAGACTACTTGGTGTAGCTCTCACTTGGTGGAATACTGAGAAAGGAAAGCGGGGAACTGAAGATGCGATGGCCTTAACTTGGGAGGAGTTAAGGGAAATCATGACTAGGCGTTTCTGTCCTAGAAGTGAAATTAAGAAATTGGAGGATGAATTTCATGCCTTAAAGCAAAAAGAGGGTGATCACTCTACTTACAACAAGAGGTTCTTGGAGTTGAACCAAATGGTTCCAAACTTATTCACTCCAACATATCGTCTGATCGAACATTATATTCGAGGACTTCCCTCGAAAATTCAAGATTCGGTTCTCAGCGTTTCACCGGTAACACTCGAAGCTGCCATGGAATTGGCAACTGAACTGACCGAAAACCGAATTCGCAATGGGAAGTTCAAAGAAGAGAAGAAGAAAGCCCTTGTTGAGGGACAAACCTCAAACCACCCCATTCCTTCCTCTAAGTTTGCTAACAAGAGGAAGCGTAACACCAGGAATTTTGCAGTCACCAAAACCAACACCCCTATTCCTGTTGCACCCATCACTCAAGTCACTCCTTCACCCGCACCATACAAATGACCCTACACAGGCCCATTACCAAAATGTAACCGTTGTCAGTATCACCACTCCCCTGATTATCCTTGCCAATACTGCACCGGCTGCGGTCGCGCAGGACATACTGTTCAAAACTGCCGCACGCTTCAACGAACAAACCGCCACCAACCTTTAACCCAAACCCACCAACAGTTAATGGGTCAAGCACAACAACAACTACCATTTCCACCCACCCAACATTTAGCCCAAACATACTATCAACCCAATTACCCTATGGGCCAACCTATGCGGGCTTGTTTCAATTGCGGCGACCCAAGTCATTTCAGAAACACATAGGCTGGTTAATATTATTCATGCTCAGGCCCAAGCCAACCCTGTGAATCAAGCGAACCAAGCTCCTCCGCCTGCTAGAGGAAGAGCTTTCAATATTAACGCGAACCAAGCTCCTCCACCTGCTAGAGGAAGAGCTTTCAATATTAACGCGAACCAGGCTAGAGCTGACGGCAATGTGGTCAACGGTACGTTTCTTATAAATGGTAGATATGCCTTTATGTTATTTGATACTGGTGCGGATAGAAGTTTCGTGTCATTAGAATTTGAACCTATCTTAAGCAAAAATCAGGATAAGCTCGCGGAATCCATAACGGTGGAAGTTGCGGACGGAAAACCAGTTTCATTAGACTCTATTTTACGCAACTGTACACTCACCTTAAACAACCACGATTTCTCAGTCGACCTTATTCCTATGAAGCTGGAAGTTTCGACATCATAATCGGTATGGATTGGCTCAGTCAACATCATGCGGAAGTTGTATGTCGTGAAAAATTTATTCGTATTCCTCTTTCAAACGGTCAGACTCTTCGAATCATTGGAGAAACCTCGTCGAAAGGGCTCAACTTAATGTCTTGTCTTCAAGCTCAAAAATACCTTCGCAAGAATTATGTCGCGTTTTTAGCTCATATCATCAAGAAGGGGACCACAGAGAAGAAACTTGAAGATATTCCTGTAGTAAAAGATTTTCCACAAGTTTTTCCTGACGACATTTCAGGACTTCCTCTAATCAGAGATGTCGAATTCCGTATCGATCTTATACCTGGTGCTACACCAGTTGCAAAATCTCCATATAGGTTAGCCCCCTCTGAAATGCAAGAGCTAGCCAGTCAATTGCAAGAATTGACTGACAAGGGATTCATACGTCCCAGCTCATCGCCTTGGGGTGCACCTGTCCTTTTTGTAAAGAAGAAAGATGGATCTTTTAGTATGTGCATCGACTACAGAGAGCTCAACAAGTTAACCATCAAAAATCGCTATCCTTTACCTCGCATAGATGATCTTCTTGACCAACTACAAGGTGCCAGTTGCTTTTCAAAAATCGATCTTCGATCTGGCTATCATCAGCTTAGAGTGCATGAAGAAGACGTCCCTAAGACTGCTTTTCGAACTCGTTATGGCCACTATGAATTCATGGTTATGCCGTTTGGATTAACCAACGCACCAGCTGTCTTCATGGACCTAATGAACAGAGTCTGCAAACCTTACCTTGATCGATTTGTTATAGTCTTTATCGACGATATTCTTATTTATTCAAAATCTAAAGCTGATCATGAGCGTCATCTTCGACTCGTTCTTGCACTTCTAGAAAAGGAAAAGCTTTATGCCAAGTTCTCTAAATGTGAATTCTGGTTAAAAGAGGTGCAATTCCTCGGGCATGTAGTCAATGACAAAGGAATACATGTTGACCCTTCAAAGATCAAAGCAGTCCAAGAATGGCAAGCCCCACGTACACCAACTGAAGTAAGATCTTTTCTTGGACTAGCTGGCTATTATCGTCGATTCATTTCAAACTTCTCTCGCATTGCGGTGCCACTCACGGCTTTAACCCATAAGGGAAAACCATTCGTATGGGGACCCAAGCAAGAAGAAGCTTTTCAAACTCTTAAACAAAAACTTTGTGATGCACCAATCCTCACTCTTCCTGAAGGTTGTGATGATTTTGTAGTCTATTGCGACGCGTCAGGGCAAGGATTAGGCTGCGTTCTCATGCAAAGAGGAAAAGTCATAGCTTATGCCTCGAGGCAACTCAAGACACATGAAAAGAACTACACCACTCATGACCTAGAACTTGGAGCCGTTGTATTCGCTCTAAAGATATGGAGACATTATCTCTATGGTACTAAGTGTGAAATATACACTGACCACAAGAGTCTTCGGCATATCTTCAATCAAAAAGAGTTAAATATGAGGCAACGAAGATGGGTCGAACTCCTAAATGATTACGACTGTGAAATTAGATACCACCCTGGTAAAGCAAATGTGGTGGCTGATGCACTTAGTCGAAAGGGTTATGCGAACTCCATTCATCTTCTATGTTCGCAAATTATAACCGATATTAAAGATCAAATTCGAGAAGCTCAACACATTTCGATAACAGAAGAAGACGTACGAAAAGAGATGTCCTGTGGAGCCGAGCTAAAACTTGAAACTAAATCTGATAGTATTCTGTATTACCTAGATCGTATCTGAATTCCTAACCACAACAATCTTCGTGAAACTCTCATGAATGAAGCTCATAAAACGCGATATTCTATACACCCAGGAGCCGATAAGATGTATCAAGACCTACGATACACCTATTGGTGGCCTGGAATGAAGAAAGATATTGCCGTTTTTGTTTCCAAGTGTCTCACATGTTCTAAGGTGAAGGCTGAACACCAAAGACCCTCAGGACTTCTAGTCCAACCGAAAATACCTGTATGGAAGTGGGAAAATATAACCATGGATTTCATTACCGGGTTACCTCGCACTTCTGGTGGGTATGACACTATATGGGTGATTATAGACCGACTTACAAAATCAGCTCACTTTATTCCTATTCGAGAAGATTTCAAGAACGAAAAGCTTGCTCGTATTTATATCAGCGAAATCGTAAGCCGACATGGGGTACCATTAAGTATTATTTCTGATCGTGATGGTCGTTTCACCTCACGAACATGGCAAGCAGTACAATCCGCTATGGGCACTCGATTAGACCTCAGTACCGCCTATCACCCTCAAACTGATGGACAGTCTGAGCGCACCATTCAAACTCTTGAGGATATGCTTAGAGCATGTGTCATAGACTTCAAGGAAATTGGGACGCCCACCTACCGTTAGTTGAATTTTCGTACAACAACAGCTATCATTCGAGCATCGGCATGGCACCTTTTGAAGCTTTATATGGTCGAAAGTGCCGATCTCCTGTTTGTTGGTACGAAATTGGGGAAGCACAAATTACTGGTCCAGAATTGATCCAAGAAACCACAGACAAGATTCATCAAATCCGAAACAATCTTTTAGCAGCTCAAAGTCGTCAAAAGAGTTATGCAGATAAACGACGGAAGCCCTTAGAGTTTAGCATTGGTGATCATGTGCTTTTAAAAGTATCACCGTGGAAGGGAGTAGTTCGTTTTGGTCAAAAGGGAAAGCTAGCACCACGTTACGTAGGACCTTTCAAGATACTCGAAATAGTAGGTCATGTAGCATACAAGCTTGACCTACCGGAAGAACTCAACAGGATTCATCCCACATTTCACGTGTCGAACTTGAAGAAGTGCCTCGCTGATGAGAACCTCCATATTCCACTGGAAGATATTCAGATCGATGAATCCATGCATTTTATTGAAAGACCAGTGGAGATCATGGACTTCAGAGAAAAGCGTCTTCGACGGAGTCGCATTCCAATTGTTAGGGTACGCTGGGAGTCGAAACGGGGACCTGAGTTTACTTGGGAACGTGAAGACTCAATACGTGAAAATACCCGCATCTTTTTCCTACTACTTCAACTATTTAAATTTCGGGACGAAATTCCTAAAAGTAGGGGATACTGTAACATTTGTAAAAATCGGGTCTCCAAAACCCGCTCCGTTTTGTAATCAAGTACCAAGTTATGAAAGTTGCGTTAATTATTTATGATTATTTTGAGTTAAAATGTTACATAATTAATAAATAAACTAAACTATAAAAATTATATTTGATAAAAAGTTAAAATAAAACAAATAAAAAATATGTGAAACTGCCGGGACTCGAACCCGGGTCAGCCAAGCCTTTAAAACAACTTAACCTTTTTTCCCTAAACCACTCCGCCACAATGTGTTTTCTGTTAACACTAGGAAAACAATTGGATCTTATACACAAACTCAACTTAACCGATGATGCCATCTGAATAACAGTAATCGGCAAACCAATCGCCAAATCGTTGTGAATTTATTTGGTTCAGCTTATAACCGATGTATTACGGTTTCTCATCAAGTTAAAATTGATTGAAACTTTAAGACTTATCATTTCGGCTTTTGAAACCGAAAATTCATCAAAGCTCTGATTTAACTCAAGCTTAAGATCAATCTCGCAATTCAGAACCATCACAACAATACTCCACTTCTTTTTCATCGCATTTTCAAATCATCTGAGCACCTAAAACAGTTCGCCGGAATTCTCTGCAAAAGTCGCCGGAAAACCGTATTAAACACAAACCGGTAAAATACTCCTCATTTACGATTTCAATCTATTGTTAGAACTTTACTAACATTAACCCATCATTCAAAATCAACCACAGACGACTTTGCTGGATTTTCTATGTTCGCCGGAAAATTTCTGGAATTGCCGGAAACTCGTTAGTTATCGGTATGCACCTTCCAACGTACTGATAATCAATACTCACTAGTTCAATTTCATATCTAATCTCTTAAATCTGTTGATAGATCCTCTCAGCCGAAGGTTCAAAAACAGAGCCGACAAGTTCTCGCCGGACTCTCTGAAGAAGACAACCTGTTCGGTATCTTCTTTCCCCAAACTGTTCGGTTTAGTACATTCAAGCTAGACATCATGTTTATTAACTAGATTAATCACGAATCGGATGTTTGATTAAGGTCTGTGTTCGTAATGAAGAAGATGAATTCAGTAATGTCATAAGAGTAATTAAAATCCGGATTATAAACGGGTTAGACACACAGTCCAGCGGTGGACTGTGTGCAAATTTCACACACACGTCCCGAGTTCGATCCTTGCTACGCGCACGCCTTGTGTAATAACATGCCTTTTTTTATCATGAACTAAACCGGGTTAAAAACGGATAGATGTTAAGTATAATAAAAACCAAGAATATAACCGGGTTAGACACACAGTCCAGCGGTGGACTGTGTGCATCATGAACTTCACGTCGCGCGTTCGAATCTCGTCACGAGCACCGGTCAAACTGAATTAAAACGTTTTTGCAAATAAAGGAATATTCGGTTAATTCAAATAAGTATATAAATATAATTAAAAACGAGTTTATAACAGGTTAGACACGTAGCTCAGTTGGTAGAGCTACGTGCACGCGAACGGAAGGTCGCCGGTTCGAATCCCACCCAGCGCAGGATTATCCGCTGACCGAACCGGTCAACGGTCAACGGTCAACACTAAAAATAATAATATTTTTTTTATATTTAATTTAATTTAAAAATCAATTAAAAATACTTAAAAATAACATTTTTAAAGATAGAAAATAGCCATAAACTCACAAAAATATACCTAAAAATTTCATTAAAATCCTTAATAACATCCACCCATTTAATATATTTTTCCATTATTATTTAGGTTAGTATTCCTCGTCGACTCGCTCATCTAAATCGTGCGCATCTCACCATCTCCAATTCAACGCACTCAAGGTGAGTGAACCTTTCAAATTCCCCGTTTTAATCACGTTTTTGGGGTGTATCATGTGTCTTCGTTTATATACATATTATAACTAAACTATTGTGCATACATCATATCATGACATGTGTATCTAGTTTGTTGCTGTTAAGTAGTTATTATTGGATGCAAATTATTATTTCAGTACATGCAATTGCCGAGGCCGCCGCTCCCCATTTAATTATGAGGTTTGAGCCTGTTCCCCATTTTATTATGCGGTTGAACCTGGCGTGCCCGCAACGATCGGCTCCGTTTGATTGAGCCTTGATCGGTCATTTCAATTTACATTTCAGTTCATGCAATACGATCGGCTCCGTTTGATTGAGCCTTGATCGCACAGTTCAATTTACATTTCCAGTTCATGCAATACGATCGGCTCCGTTTGATCGAGCCTTGATCGCACAGTTCATTTATGTTAGTTATCGTATGATATTGGTATGTTCATGTATGCTATCAAGTGTTATAATTGTAACTGCTATTTGCCAATGCTTGACTACTTACATTGCTCTTTTATGATTATGCAAAATATTTCATTGATAAACTAACCATAAAATCATTATCAAATGTTTATCTAATAAGGTTCACTCGCCAACTTATGTTGACCCAAAAACTCCCATTTTACACATGATACAGGTGAACCAGCAGCTAGGAACACATAGGACCTGGATTAGAAGAATAAAATGATTTAGTATTGGGATTGCTATGCTTGGTTATTTTCCTTTGTATTGAATGAACATGTTTGATGTTTGAAAATGTAACTTTGACTTCATTAATTATGAAACATAATAGTAAATGTCATGTGATTTGGTGATAACCCAATTATGCCCCGACTCTTATTTCCGCTGCGGGCCGGGGTGTGACAATCTAGACCCGTTGCGCCTAAATTATACGAATTGGATTCGTATAACTAGTTATACGCGTATAAGCTGGTTTGGAAGGTTAGATAGGTCTTATGAAAAGTCTAAGGTGTCAAAACACTTTTCATAACATTATATATTATGTTTAAAATTCAGAATATTGATTACTTTGGTTTGAAAACCATTTCTTTAGTTTTAGGACAAAAGGGCATAATTGTCCTTTTTTCTAAAAAAAATATAAGTTCTAGACTTGTCATATAACCTACCAAACAACATGACCAAGAGGTATAACTTCTAAGGGTTATACCTTATATTAATGCGGTCATAATATCAGTTCTAAACAAGTCCTAACGTTGACCCAACGGATCAGAATCGAAAGTCAATCTGCTCGACTTTTGATATAGAATTGAGCTCTAAACAATAAATGACGAGTTGGACATGTTTAAACATGTCCTAATATATTTAAACTGATATAATGTCAAAACTTAAGGTTTTCATAGTTAGAAACTTATTTAACATTATTTTCAAAGTTTACGTTTTTTACCTTTTATTAAATATAAGTTTGACTCGTCATTTCGCCTGCTTAACGTGATCTGCAGAGGGTGTTATCACAAGGGATTAACACCTTCATTATTACGATCACGTAGCCAAGTTCGATTCGAACTTAGTCTTGACCGAAATGGTCATAATCGAAAGTCAAAGCAAAAGTCAATTTACTTGACTTTCGGCTAATAACTAACCTAATAAAATGAAATAGACTAGAGAGCACTTACTAGTGTTGAAGAACACTTAAGGTACTCAGAAGGAGGCTCTCAAATAATGGAAAGAAGCTCCAAGAAGATTGAGAATGAAAGAATGAATGGTGTGAAAGAAATAATGAACTTATACACGTATTTATACTAATCTTCAATTTCTAAAAATATGCCAAGTGTCTCTAGAGGTACTTAGGAATTGATTAGAGGAATGAGAGGCGTCCTAATGAGATTAAGTGTGGCAATTTTCATGAAAGGTGTCAAAATTACGTGAAACGATGGCAATATATGCAGCAGGCTGCTGCCAGCGATTTTACTGCTGTCAGCGCACCCCTTACGGACCGTAAAGGGTAAGGCTTGCGGTCCGTAAGAGACCTGGCGTGCAAAATGATTAGAACATCCTTACGGACCGTAAGAGTATGCTTTTTCGGTCCTTAAGGGACCTCATAAATTTTTAAATTTCGCCTTTTAGGCAGATTTAGCCCCTCAATTATATATAATATATATTATGATTTTTAAATCCTTCCTTTCAACATTGTGAATTATGTGGAAGGTTTCTAGACACGTGTCATGATAGGATTCAATCTAAAATATTGAGGTGTTACAGCATGTCTAACGAGACATGGGGCGTGTCTGAATGATTCTTCAGCAATTCTTCAAATTTTGCCCGGTTTGCTTCCTTTGTTCGAATTGTGTTCATTTTGTCCTGAAAATAAAAAATTAACCAAATTAAGTCTATTTCAAATATTTTTAACAAAACCAATAAAAATGGGTGTAGTTTGATATTAAAAATATGTGCACGCTTGCTTATATCACCTTGTAAGAACACAACGCTTAGCACACGAGTTATCCGACGATTCCCACGAAAAATTCGACCCCCCATATATCCTTCCCGAATAAATTTCCCACTCTGTCAAAGAATTTGTTATCACAAAGCTGGATTGGGGCATCGGGCACCAAATACTTTATTCCAGGCTAGACGATCAAACGTAATATCATGTCCTTCCCATAGCACAGCTGATGAGAATATTATTCTGAGGCTGATAACAACAATTTCACATCTTCATAACATATCTTTTACATCTTCATCATTTTTCACTTCATGGGTGGTTCACAATAATATTCGTTTTTGGTGGTTTGTGGAAGGTATTAAGATAAGGCCTCTACTAAAAGACTGAGAATGTAGAAAAAAGAGAAAACATATATTTTTGATCGATTTTTATCATTTTATAAATCTTGTATTTCATATTTGCAATGTTAATGTGTTATTTCATTCATTTAGCTAAATACAAATTATTGTAATAGCTATAATTGTTATGCTATTTCAAAATTTTTCAGATTAATTTTGGTTAACATTCTTGTGTTAGTGTAATGTTAAACAATTTATTGTATTATATATTATCTAAATTGATTGTATCTTTTGGTAATACTATTGTTTTATATTTTACATAGCTTTTTTAATTTAATCATTTTTTAGATTTATTACAACTAGAATTTCCTCACCGCGCATTGTGACGGGGAATCAACGTTCAAACCAAATGATAAAGACCAACATAAAGCTGCAAAATATAAATGTGTAAAAGAACCAAAAATGAAATAAAATGTTGCAAATAGAAGAAAAATGATGACATGGTGTTCCGATCCGACACGTCGAGAATACCAACATGTAACAGCCGCTACCGCGGCCACTTGTGGTTATGGCCAGCAGATTCGCTGGCCAAAAAGTTGTGTTTTAATATTATATATTACAGTGGTGGGATTTTTAATAAAATTTAAATGGAAACGTATTTGGTTTTTGTAAAAAAAATGATACGTTTTTTGGTGGGTACCGGGCCGGTCCGTTTTCAAAGAGATTTATACCGTGTACGTAGTTTATGCAACAAATAAAAAAGTTACGAACGAAAAGTTAGAAAAGAAAATAAGAACTATTAAGTTAAAGAATTATATTATTTATAGTGTAAGGGTTAATTTTAAAAAGAAACATTGTAGCTAGTTTTCATGGTGTATTTTGAATTTAAGTAGTAAAATATCCGCGCGTTGCAGTATCGTCGTGTATTAAACTCGAGTAAAATCATGAAATTGTAGATAAAAACACTTGGCATTTTCACGAAAAATTACGTCCTAAATTAAAATCGATTGAAACCGTGGCATTTTCAAATATATTACAATTAATAAATAAAAAATTAATAAAAAATAGATAAAACTATAATTATCCTAAAATAAAAAAAAATATAGAAAGTATAACACATAAATTTTTTAATATATTTCATGTGGCTAATTATTATTATACATATGAATTAAGAGTGGTGATAAACAGTAAATATAATAAATTTTAAGTATTTTTTACAATAGTTATTTATTTATTATTATTAGTTAATTTGATTTATTATTAATAGATTTCTTTTCTTAACTTAAAAAAATCTAAATCAACATATATCCCAAGTCATTTGTCCACACGTTGTGACGGTACACTACCATAGGCATTGGATCAGTATCGGTCCGGTTTAATACCATACAGGTTCGATACATGCACTCAGTATAGAAATCAACACATGTTTGACATTGCTCGAAAACGATAAAAACAAATATTGGCACCGACACCAATTTTGTTCGAATGTTATCGATCGGTTCAAATTGTCACAATATTGGTACCGATATCATAAAAAGGAATACACCTACTATACCTGGTGTTGTTCGGTACGGTAGCAGTACAATGTCAGTTTACCGAAAGAAAAGACAATAAAAATAAATACTGGTACTGAAACCAAGGTTGTTGTTATGTTTTGGGTCGGTTCACTACGGTACCGCCACTATATTTGATATCAAACAAGAAACCGTAAAATGAATACATACCAATACTGACGTTGTTCGGTTTAGTACGGTAGATAGTGATACGGTGTCGATTTAACAAAAGCAAAAACAATAAAAATAAACATTGGTACCGATACAGATGTTGTACAGTTGGTTTCAGTTCAATTTGATACGACACTGACATCGTATTTGTTTCAATAAAATTTATATCTCAATGCTGAGTAAAATAGACATGGAATGCAAACCAACCAAACCGATATCAACTGAACAACATTGGTACCGGTGTCAATATTTGTTTTTAGTGTTTTTGATTGATATAAAGTTTTCTCTTTCGATTACTATAGCGAGTGTTAATTTCGTAACGAAAAAAATAGATATTGACCGAATTCCCGCCGTGAAGCGCGGGATAATTTCACTAGTTAAGTTAAAAAAGAAAAACCTCTGGTGAACAAAATAAAAAAAATATTTTTTTGTAGCTAAAACTAGTAATATTACCACGCTATGTCGCGGGGTTTCGGTCGATATCTATTTTGGTACAGTATAACAACCGAAAGAAATATGCTCAAAAGAATATCGATACATGTTTTACATTGACCGAGAACCATAAAATAAATTTAAATTGGACAGCGGGACAAGTTGATTTTAAATTAATTGTAAATGCAAACGCAAACGTTATCTTAAATATAACTTTAATGAAAAGGAACCTAAAACTCTAACAGTAAACATAAAGAAAAGTAAAAAAAATAAAACTAATAATGTTCAGAAAAAAAATTCAAGAAAGAAACAAAAAATCCAATAGGTTGAAAGCAATATTCACACTACTTGCTAATTGTAATTTACGTCAAAACGTAGACAAACTAAAAACATACATAAAAATAAGCAAGAAAATGAACTATATTTGACCAGAGATATTTCCCAAGAAAATCTACGTCGAATCGTAAACCAACTTGAATTTATATCGAGACTTGCATAAAAATAAGCACGTAAAAAGATAGTATGGTGCGGTGCAACGGTGTCAAAACGTAAAGTGAATCGAATTTATACCATCTAATGATAACGTATCATATTTGACCCGTCTCGTTTCCGAATAAAATTTAATTCAAAATGTAGACCAATTGAAAACACACATAAAAATAAGCACAAAAACGTATTGTATTTGACTCGACTCATTTCAGAAAAAAAATTTATCTCAAAACGTAGACCAACTGAAAACGTAAACAATAATAAACATAACATATTATATTTGACTTAACTAATTTCGGGAAAATTTTATTCTAAATGTAAATCAATCTGAGTTTATACAAACACGTATATAAAAATAAATAAATAAATAAAACTCCATTACAAAGTTTTTAGAAAATTAACGGATTATAATTATCAATAATGCAAATGGAAGGGTAAAAGTATAAGAAAAAGACAAAAGATAGAAAAACAAAAAAGACAAAAAAAATAAAATAAAAACCAAGGTTAGTGTTAATAAAAATACAAAAAAGACAAAAGCAAAGTAAAAAGCAAAAAAAAATCAAAAAGCAAAGTTACTGTTGTAACTTGCAAATGTAATAACGTCAACAATGATAAAATTATATATATATAGTTGTAACTTGTACGCTCTCACACATTTTTAGATTTATTACAATGTAAAGTTACAACTATGTTCTATATTGTGTTCTGACATAATGAGCCTACTTTGGTTCACTTAATTTTACAGACTCAAATTTTGTTTGAACAAGCAAGAGACTTTTTGAAGTTTTATACCGTGTTTGCTAAATGTATCTTCTTTTTCAAAATTTTACTAGTTACACCCTTCCCCTGAAGTTTTTAAAGAAACACAACCAACCCTTGTATTTTTTTTAAATGCATAAAGAAACATCACTAATTTTTATAGGGTTTATCTACTTCTCATAATTTGAATATTGAGATATACGTGTTATTTATATATATACGAACGACTCCATTAAAAAAAATTATGCACTAATTGAAAGTAGGAGATTAAAAGAGACCTCGAAAAAACAATTTAGTATAACTTTGATTTTTATCAAAATTCTAATTAATTGAGCTATATTCATCTTTCTCCTTGATATAGTTCTTTATAAAAAAATAATAGAATGCCCCAATGAAATATTAACTACAAATCGATTATCAGAGGTTGTTTGTAGTGGAATTAAGAAAAAAAAAAGATTCTTTAATAGTATATGTTGTGGTTTTTGCGGCTCATGGATTCTACTAAAAAAGTAACTTTTCAATTATTGTTATTGAACATATAAATCGTTCATTAATTCTTACAACTCCATTTACAATTTTAGAATAAAACTCAACCTATAACATTAAATTTTAAAATCAATATACATATCTTTATAAAAAGAGATTTTTGAACCCTTCTGTTGTACATACCTTGTTTTATATACAAACTTCATTTGTTTAGCACTGTTTTTTATGGACTTATTGATAAGTAGTTCATACTTATTTGATCTAATTTGCATACCTTTGTTGCCTCAAAATGGATATTATTAGTATCATTTTGTTTTACAATGTAATATTGTTTAACTAATTTTTATTGATTTTCTGCATTAGAGCTTTGATTTTTTTACTTAGGCCTTGTGTAGTCATAAAGTCTTTTGTGAGGCGTTAAGCGACAAGTGACGAAAAGCGTAAGAGATGGACTTTATATTACTTGAGTGTGTAGTGGGGATACATGTATGGGGCTTTATATACATACAGCTTTATATATGTACGTATATATATGTGTGTGAGTGGGGAAGAAAGGGCCACACCCCTCACGCCGCTACCACCTTCACGGGGTCTCCATTTCAAGACCCCATAGAGCCTTCCGTAGTGGTGTGCGGCGGAGCTATAGCCTCTTTTGCCGTGTGATGGCGCCCCATTACGGGTGGACAGTTGGGCGCCATAGCAACGTGCTACAGCAGCCCTTTTACAGCGCAGTAGCAGAGCATTGAATGTTGAAGCTGAAGCAAAGCGAAAGCAACCCTTTGATTTTTTGCCTTGTCACCTATCAATATATATTTTTAATGACCGTATTTGAAAATTCAACATGTTCCAATAAAAGTGAACACAAACGTAGAGTAGCTGATCTTGTTCTTGTTAACTTATTAATACAATCAATATTAGAATGTTATAATCATGTATGTCTTGCTTCACAATCCACATTGTCATCGTGCAGACTCAAACAAAACCCAGCCCATTGCAAATTTTGGGTGTAAAAATTAAGAAAGAAAAAAAAAAGAATACTGATTGTTAATACTCAGTGTAAAAAGTGTGAGGAATGAATTTTTAAAAGGTGAAATTTAAAAAGTATTAAATCATTTTTTTATGGAAAGGGGTACCAAAAGTAAAAACGAGGGTGTATTTAGCCACACCCATTTTTATATCGCAGGCAAAACTCACAATTTGAAACTAAAGGGTTAGGTCTTATTAGTTATTACCATACTCCGATTCGGTAATACCTTAAAAGTGTTGTTTTAGTCTTTCTATAATATAGTTTTAGTTTTTTCTCATGCAGATAAATAAATGACTATCGACACTTGTCATCCTTGAGGATTTCCCTTAACACGTGGCAACGTCCTTCACAAGGGACACATTGGATAATGTTATCCCTTCTCTAAGGGCTTGAACTAGGGGTGGCAGCCCTAATCGTTAACTGAAATTAACTGATAACTGAACAGCCACCAATAATTGATATTAACAACGGTTATGGATCATGCTATTTGATTAACCAATAAATTGGCTATGAATAAGGTTAAAGGTGTCTCGTAACCGAACGTTAGCCGAACCAAAATGAATTAAGATATGCTTTTAAAATATATCTATATTTAAAATAACATGGTTAAGGAATCAAACTCTATATATGTTAATTTAGTTAGATTTTAGTTCAAATTTAGATCGGTTAATTAATCGAAACTAAACCATAACCGAGTTTCATAACCAATTAACTGAACCGTAGTTCGATTATGGTTATGCTTAAGAAAATTCTATAATCGAAGCTAGCGGTTACAAATATGACTAAAGATAATAACCGAACTGAATCGCCGTTTGAACGCCCTAGCTTGAACAGATGGAGATGGTAAGCCATGTGATTAAAAAATGTTTTCTTTTTTGTGTTAATGTGATTTTGGGTGCACCGGTGTGGTTTTGTGACTTGTGCACAACATTTGCTTTTTGACTTTAAATCATTTTAAATATAGTAATTGCATAAAATAACAAAAATATATGATGTTCTAATTATGAATCATTTATAATTCGGTTTATGTAAATAGTTTGATTTGATTTGGTATAAGAAAAGAAATTTGAATGTGAAATTAAATGTGATAATGTAGAAATTTAAGGATTTATAAGGATGTTTGTAAGGGTTTAAAAGAAAAACATGTGTTTTTGAATATTTTTTAGAATCTAACGTAACTTTGTAGATATTTTTACGTGTTTATAGTCTTTTGCCTATGGATGTTCTTACATAGGCTTTATTCCGAGGGTGATGTTAGTTGGGATCTTGCCCGCATAGTCAAGTGGGAGGCCACAATGTCACTTGTTTGGAATTCTTATTTGGTAATTAAGTTAGTATCTTCTTAAACTTTTTAATCGACTATTTTAATAATGTGTTTATTATACGACAAGAAACTCAACTACTTAATATGTTACTATTGAGTGTCATGTTAGCTGTCACGTCATCAAAATTCCAAGTCATATGCCACATCAGCGGCCACCTCAACTGCCACATCATCAAAAAAAAAATCCACGTCAGATGCCACATCAGCAAAAAACTAACTAGGTTAAGGTTCAGTTAGTTTGAGAGTGCTATCGGCCAATAAGTTAAAAGTTGTGAGTGGTGTGATATAAATCGAAAGTTTAGAATGTTATCGACCAATTGAGGGTGAGTTATTAAATCCAATATCTCTTTTGTATTGATATTGCAGTTGTAAACTAGAGTCGAAACATATAAACTTTAGTTATGCTAGCACCCCTTTAGGTTTGAAGTGGTCATCCCTAAAGCTTAGATCTAGGATAGGTGTATAAAGTAAGTACTATTTAGACTGGTTTTGTTGATTATCAGATCCTAAAAGATAGAAATCCATATAAAAAGTTTGATAGTTAATGTTGTATGCCACTTAAATGACATCGGCTCATTAAGATAAGTAACATGATGTAATGTTAGTTAATGTTTAGTCAAGAAAGATAGCTTGTTAGATATATTAAGTGCAACGACACGTGTCCGCCAAAGTTTAGGTTATTAGGATGACCCCTATCAGTCTAGCCTTGCCGCTAGCCTCTTTGCTTTTGGTAGTCTCCTATAACGAACAAACGTAGAGTTTGGCAAGAAAGCGGCTACGACATGTGGAAAAAAGATATCATCGGTCAAAATCGTCGGATAAATGTAAATATAAAATAAACAATAAAAGGATATAGTTCAATTGGTAATGTGTAGGTCTTATAAAAATCAAGTTAATATTGTTTTAACAGATTTTCATGACAAAATAGATTTATGAAAAGTTTATTTATAGTATATTAGTAATTAGTACAAGTTTAAAAAAATTAATTTATAGACATGAAATAAATAAAGAATAAAATCCGTAATACCCTCATTTTCTATCCTCTCCTTTCCCATACATCAATTCCAAATAATTCTTTAGTTCCTATAATTGGTTAATATTATAAGTAAAAGTTATGTTAGTTATAACTTAATTTGGTAAAATAAATAAATAATAAATATGTATTTACATTTTTTTCATAAATAATGTATTGAGAAAAATTTATTCCACATAGTGTTGAAAATTCTGTCGTTCGTTATCGTTTTTCAAAAACTATAAAAGAACGCGATCATGCTATAAATAATGAATAATGGTATATCACCTATATTATATATTTTTGTTTAATGTACTTCAAACTTGTTATGAGTTGCTAGGAGAGAAGTAGGGGTCTCTGGCCCGGTACTATAGTACTGTAACACGGGAAATAATTATCTTAAAGTCTGTTTGGTATGAGGTAATAGAATGAATGGGGGAATAGAATGGATGATATAACGGGATACACAAAGGAATGAAATGGATAATTACCATTTCGTAGTCTTGTTTGTTACCATTTGGGAATGGAGTGAATCATTACCTTGTATTGTTGGTAGGCAGGAAAATACGAAGGAATTGGTGATGGTAGTGGTTGGCGGTCATGGCGGCGGACGGCGACGGGTGGCAATGGTGGGTGGTGTTGGTGATGAAAAGTGAGAGGGGGAATGGAATGAGAAAAAAAAATAAGGGAGGTGATGCAATGAATTTAATGGAATTGAACTGTTTATGTAACATAACATTGACTAACCAAACACGTTATTTTTTCATTCTCTCGCGGTAGTTTATTTCATTCCGATATACTAAACACTGACTTAATGTTATGAATTAGTTTAACAATAATCTTTTAAAAAGGGTGGGATATATGGAAATGTTAGGTTTATATTTTTAGTCAAGTGTGAGTACTAGGAGTTTCAATCTAACGGAAACAAACAATCCAATTATGGTGAACTTATCATATATTGAGTGGTTAGTTTATGTATAAATAGCTTAAAGCCTTAAGGCAAATGGTGGATGTTTGATTTATTGATATAGATCAACAATGTTTCTAAGGAGCCGTATGCTTTATAAGCTTTGATGAAACTCTATAGAATATAGATAATCGTAATTTGAAAGTAACACAAGTGCATTAAAAGTATCGATTGATAAAATGCTAATAGTTAAAAATATTATATATTAAGTTGTTAGTTTATGTTTAAATAGCCTAAAGCCTTTAAGGCAAATGGTGGATGCTTGATTATTGATATAGATCAGGAATGTTTATAAGGAGCCGTATGTTTTATAAGCTATTGATGAATTTCAATAAATTATCATAACTTGAAAGTAACCCAAGTGCATTAAAAGTGTTGATTGTTAAAATACTAATATGTGAAATTTTTATTGTAAAAGTGCATTAAAAGTGTTGATTGATAAAATGCTAATATGTGAAATTCTTATTGTAAGTAACTGTATTAATTTACATGGATGCAGTATTTGCATCTCACTATGGAATATTATTATATGGGTTGATTAAAAGTATCTTTCATTTTTTTATTTCTATTTACTTTTTTAACATGTTGAAGCCTAGTTACGTATAAGATATTAAACTGATTGAATAGAGATAACTCACTCCATATGCTGCGGGTCGTCCAAAATGCTAATGAATATTGTAATGCCATAAGAGCGTCTCCACTTACTCGTGTGATGATGATAAACCTTTAGAAAAGATTCAAATTTACAAGTTTTCATGATTGTTACGTGGGTTTAACCCTTCTAGTATTCGCAATGTAACATGTGAGTTTAGGTGAAGCATCAACTACCAAAAAGTTTAAAAAGCTAAGAGAATAGAATAAAATATGATTAAAACTTGTCAATTAATTTATATCTGTTTGTTCACAAGTATAAAGTTCTTATCTACTCCTTATCATTAATTATAAAATATTTTCTAAGACATTAACACATATACTTCGTTCAAATCTCGTGTTTATGTGTTTGATGAGTGCCGAAATTTCCAACATGGCGAGCTGTGGCAATTATTGGTGATGGTTGCAGTTAAAGAACATCATTACACCAACATGTTTTTGATAAACACAAGGACTTAAAAGGATATGTTAACACGAAGATTGTATTATCTACAATAATAAATAAGGCTTCCATTATTTCTATACACTTAAAATCTTATTCTCATACCTATTTTACTTATCTCTCTCTTTATATATCTATGTCTATGTATACGTAAAGAGAATAGAGGAAAGGGGTGTGAGAATATTAACACCCATAAATAATCTTATATACACGTATGTATATATGTATATAATGTGTAGGGTTGACTTCAAAGTTCTTGTGGTCTAAACCAGATTCTGAAATCGGAGTCCGTTACGTTCAAAAAGTAATTTTTTGCTTAATATCCTAACATATGAAGATAGAGTTGAAGTGAGTTTTATTAAAAAAAAATAATTCTCTTTTGGTTACACTCATTTTTTGTTCTTCCTATCAAAATAATCACATATTTGAATGCAGTTTGTGAAACGTAAAAATATAATCAATAAGATTAGTGTAAGAAGTTATTTATCACAACTATTTCTAATATGCTGACAAGACGTAAACGTGTAGAACATTAATATTCCCTAAACTTGATTTACCATTTAAAATATATAATCAAGAAAATTGAGGCCTTTTGAAAGTAGGCCCCTAATCAATGATGGACCCAAGAACTTTTCTTATGAGGTCTTAAAATTTTGAAATTTGTTTATCGCTATATATTAACTTTTTTTTGGTCTAATTCGGGTGGTAGGTTGTATAATAAAAGGTTTAAAAATCAAATAATCTAAACCAACAATTAATAATCTATCACTTAATCAACTAAAAGTACAACTTAGAAAAAAAAATATTAAGAAAATTACCGGGCTTGTTCTTTCTGGTCTTGAGAGAACGAACATTATTAGAGTCGAACAAACTCAAGAGTTTTAGAAGACGTTTCTACTAAATAAATAGTCAACCAATAAAGCAAAATAAATTTGAAGAAAAGTTTAAAAAAAAAATCTAGATTGAGGTAAGAATGGAAGATTAATAAGAATGTAAAATTGGTTTAGCTGTTTAATTTTTCAGAATCAGCTAATTGTTTAGTTGTTTAAGAATAGACATAAACTTGAACAAATTAATTGTTTAAAATAGGCTTATTGAATTGTTTAAACTAGTTGTGTCATACTAATTTGTTATTTAGATTATATCATGTTTTATTTTTAAGTATAAAAGTTAAATTATTTTTACTTATGTATCAATTGATGTAAATATTTTCTTGAGGTCGTTTACTCGTTTTCAGAATTTAAC
Source organism: Scalesia atractyloides (assembly GCA_947069175.1). Classification (NCBI taxonomy): domain Eukaryota; kingdom Viridiplantae; phylum Streptophyta; class Magnoliopsida; order Asterales; family Asteraceae; genus Scalesia; species Scalesia atractyloides. The sequence continues at coordinate 91,960,716 of CAMTDV010000025.1, forward strand.
AGAGGTTGATATCAAACTTTCTTGGAGGTTCGGGATTCTATTGTATCATGGTGGGACGGCCAAACCCCGTACTCAAGACATAGGTCTGCCTCTTACTCTAAACAACAACTTATTTCCTTATACAATTGACTTCCTTTACGTCGATTAGCAAACTGTGGTAACAAGAAATTTATTTTATACCTAGAATAATGTTCTCATAAATGTTCCAAATTAATTGTTTTACTTTTCTTTAGTAGAAATATTATCTATATTACTATATATCTCATGTTATCAAATAGATATAAACAAATATTTCTTGTATCTAACCAAGAAGTAAATGCAATTGCAATTTGCTCAACAAGAATGAAACTCCCATTATAATTGAGTGACCCGGTAGTGGAGAAGCTTTAACTTTATACATAATTTGATTTGATAAGTTAAACAGTCATAGACTATAAGTCAGTTCAGGATCATCAAGTTATTTTGGCTAATCACAATTTATTTACCAAAGGAAAATAAGAATTTAGATTGATACGAGTTATAAATTAAGAGAATATTTTTGGTGTAGAAAGTCTCAAATTCAGGATCTTCCGCCGCGCGAATTTCTTGAGAAACAAAGTCATAGGCACGTAGGTTCAAGGCCAGACCGACTACTCCAAGAGCACTCAACCATAAACCAGTTACTGGTACAAATAACATAAAGAAATGTAACCAACGTTTATTGGAAAAAGCAACCCCAAAGATTTGGGACCAAAAGCGATTAGCAGTGACCATTGAATAAGTTTCTTCAGCTTGAGTTGTGTTAAAAGCACGGAATTATTTGCGCCATCACCATCTTTAAATAAAGTATTTTCTACGGTAGCACCATGAATAGCGCATAGCAAAGCAGCGCCCAATACACCGGCAACTCCCATCATATGAAATGGGTTCAATGTCCAGTTATGAAATCCTTGAAAAAAGAGGATAAATCGAAATATAGCTGCTACACCAAAACTAGGCGCAAAGAACCAACCAGACTGACCTAGTGGATAAATCAGGAATACAGAAACAAAAACGGCAATTGGACCAGAGAATACGATTGCATTATAAGGACGCAATTGAACAGATCGAGCAAGTTCGAATTGACGTAACATGAAACCTATTAGTCCGAAAGCGCCGTGGAGAGCAACAAAAGTCCACAGACCGCCTAATTGACACCGAGTAAAATCTCCTTGTGCTTCAGGACAAAGGACACGCTCGTTCATGACTATTCTTATTTCATTCACTAACGAACCTGATACGAGTTTGGGAAAACGCCCGAGGTAGGGTCCAGGGGCATCATCCCTAACTGGGATCTCGACGGAAATTTTTTTGTTATCTTAATAAAAATACTACCGAAAGTTGCATCGGATTTGCATAATTGATGAAAAATTATAAGAAGACTAATTATCACCATTTTTATGTGGATCATTATTTCTAAAAATGAAGAAAATACACTTTCGAATTCCATTGATTCTTCTCTATCAACAAAAAAAATCTCTTTTAGGGTGGACGTGGCACTCCCCAAAACCATCACATGATCACTTGCACCAACTAATTCAGCTATGTCACATCATCTCCACGTGTTCTAGTGATCAAATGGGTCGGGACGATGTTTCACACCATCACTTGATTACTTGGCAGAAATTCCCTCACAGTTCTTCTCCACCTTTTATCCCATCTAGCGACGGAAAACCCCTATCACACCTTGATCATCGTAGTTGTGGCGGTGTGATCACAGATCACATGAACCCGTTACGGGAGTGCCCCATCTACCCTTAAAAAAACCCGATAACTGTTGGCGTTTTTGTCTCAGTGTGTATCTGCATTCAATTTGAATTTTTGTAAGTAGTAGATGTTTTAAAAAAAATTAACTAATCAAATAATGATGGGTATACCTAAAAAATATTCAAAAAAAGCACAACAATTTATAAAGTGAATAACAAATAAGAAGTATACATTCTGAAAACAATTAGGTTCCTCAAGTAATTATGTGATACAAATTACATATAAAAATAAAAAAAAACATGTCACTTGACTTCGGTGCCATATCGGTCTATATTCGTCCCTGTATGTAAACATTCATGGATTGATTTATACCTAATGTATAAAAAGTCGTTGACAGGCAACACATCATTAATGAGTTTGTATAATTACACATGCATAATATAAGTTTCAAAAATGTTGATGTCACCCATGTTCATTTAGTCAAACTTTGTACTGGTCTGTTAAATATCTTCTAGATTCATATGTCACACGAAACTTAACGGGGTGTATATGTTTGAGCTCGTTTTACCTTTTCATGTTAACTAGTATTAAGCACCTCTGTTTCACAACGGAGACGTAAAACCATATCAAATAGCAGTAATATCACATCACCATCAGCAACCATAGAATATAAGGACTAAATCGATCCATGACCTGCAAGTTACGACGAACATGTCAAATGGGAAAATTGACAACATAAAAACATTGAATCGCACCCGCAAGTTGCGTCGTGTTAACTCGCAAAATTTAGAACGAAGGGTAAAAGGAAACGTAAAAATGTTGAACCACATGCACGTTGGCTGTATTAACTCAGAAAATTTAGAACAAAGCATAAAACGAAAAATTTACGAAAGATGAAAAGTATATGGAAAAGTTGAATGTGAAATAATTGTGAGGTTAAATTACAAAAGATGAAAGTTTTGAGTTTAAAAAAAAATCAACTAGTTTTGGGTTTTTTGTAATTTATCAAATACTTTTGGTTTAAAAATAAAGATATCATTTTTTTCAAAAAAAAACCCTAGGGATTAAGTACAACGCCTTTGCAAGCAAAGTGTTAGTTTATAGTGTTTAAATATACAACGATACATATATTATGATGCTTAGTAGTAATAAAAGATAAAATTATTTACGTAGTTAAACTAAACGAAAACATTTATTTTAAGAAACTTTGTGATATTATTAGTACAATAAAATATAAATCAAACTAATCTATTTTTATAAATTAACATAACAGCTAGTAGGATTCCTAAGTTACTAGAAAAAATCAAATTAAATAAATATTAAATGGGTGAAAGGCATATATATAGTATTTACTATTTAGGAATGTTGCAAAAAACCAAATTGAATTGTGAATTCGGTTTTTGGCCCGGTTTATAACCGTATCTCACTATAAATTTGGTTTTTGGTTATGTTATAGGTTCCAGAGATCTTATTTAGATAACCAAACCAAATTTAATCAAATAAACCGAATATTAACTAGTTTTATCAAATAACTGAATAAATTGGTTAAGTCGACTAAATCGGTTTGGTTAGGCACGTTTCTAAATGTACTTTTATTGAGTTTTTATGATGACATAATCTAAGAAACGAAGGGATTAAATTCTATAAAATGTAGATGAAGTGGTTAATAAAAGTAAATTATAATAAAAAAAATGCAACTCAAAATTTTGAAGACCGTAGATAACATCATAACAAAGATTTACAAACATTGATATGACTTGCTTGTCATGCCGCGTATAATTAATTGCAAACCGCGTTGACAAAATTTGAGCCACAAATGTAGGTTTCCCGTATTGATCATGCTCGACTCATGGTCAACGTGTTTTACTTTCAAGTAGACCTACCTTTTTATTAAAAATAACACCAAGATCAATAGTACATATTTTCAATAGAAGTGAGGACCATACATTAATACATTAAGGGCAAAGATTAGAAAACTTTACCAACCAATCAAAATTCACAATCAAATCTATCATGTTAAATTCTTAGAAACTACTCTTATATCACAAAACATTGACGATATCTTATCCTTGCAAAACTATTTTTTTATTTTAATTAATAAAGTCAAGTTAACAAGCAATGATCAAAAGTTTTACCACACAAACGGTTATCTTTGACCTAAAATTCACCAACTAACCACAGGTAGAGAAATCCGGATAATCAACCCGCCTTGCCTACCCTTGTGGGTGGCGGTGGTGTTGTGGCACAAGAATGAACTCAGGGAGGGTACTTGTGAGGGTGCCCCGTCCCCCTAACCAAATGAACACGAACCAAGGTTTTTATTTTTCCTTTAAAATAAAACTTTGATCGGAAAACAAATAATTAAATGGATAGAAAAACTTGTTTATATTTTGAAGAAACACGAATCTAATCTGTAAGGGAATATGCTCGATGTCTCGACCGAGGGAGTTATCTTCTGATTTTCACAAGCTCAAATCCAAAGAATATAATATAGCAAACGCCGTGAGACTCGTTACGAGAATGAGAGGTGGGGGGTTCTTCTGTAACCACTCTCCGACGTGGAAATAAGTATTGTTCATTCTAGAGAGAGAGAGCAAAGCATAAAGTAAGAGTGTAGAGAGTAGAGTGAAGGAAAGATCCTTAAACCTTTGGAGAAGTGTGATATCTATAGTCGAGAGGTTGCAGAAGAATGGGAATGATTGACAGTGACATTGTTAAGGAATATCCATGGTCCCCTCTAGTGTGGCAGTTAGTGCCTGCAGAGGTGGGAGTACGACTGCCAGCCTTGATTGACTGCACGTCTCTTTTAGGATGTACTTCTTGTCTCGTCTGCCATTAGCGTTAGTGGAGGTAAGGAAGAGGTGAATGTTTCGTTATTGGCCACACGTCGCTGTCGACTATACCTTTTGCCGCCTACACAATTAGCACATCGTAGGGATCTCCTAGTATAGTGTCTGGCGAGTGGTGATTGGTTGCAAGTCACTTTCACATTGTATTATTTGTCTCTTATGTGCTTGCGTAGTATCGCGCCCGCGGGGGATTGTTATGATCAGTTGGTTGTTTTTTGGGTTGGATGTAAGAGTGGCCCTTGTCCCGCGAGAGCTTGAACGCGGCCCACGAGAGATCCAAGACCATATCCCATCAAGTTCCCCCAATCTAGTATTACTCTCGTGCGTGTGTGCGAGTGAGCGGGTGGAGTTCTAGACTACTTCAGTGTTTTTTTTGTGGATGGTGTTTTACGGGTGGATACCCGCTGTGATACAAACTTTGGTTTGCTGTCCTTTTGATTGATTATTTGCGTTTGAGTGGGTGGGGACCCGTTGCGGAGGACGCGTGCATGTTTTACATATGTATTACGGATGCCTTTCCGCAGGTAGCGGGTGGACATTTGAAATTTGTAAACGATTCTTTTTAGACAAGGGTTAGAGAACCTTGATGTGACGCCTGACATTGTTACAACGTATGGCGTGTAACGATAAGGGAAAGAAAGTCTCGCTTCTACCCTCGGCTCATATAAAGATCAACTGGAAGTACGACGAGTTTGAGGCGTTGTGTAAAGATATGAAGTTCCCACCAGAGTGGGATGGGACCTATCCCGGCGTGGGGGTACATCTGCTGAGCCATTTTACATTTTAGAGTTAACCTTGTGAAGGACAAACATTTTATGGAAACCAAACCAAACAACAAATTGTTTGTGACTTTCTTTGACTTTCTGTGGTCAACTGTTGCATAACAAACCAAACATACATTGTCTAAAAATATAAACCAACATTATCCTGAAAACATAACAATACAAACCAACATTGTCTTAAAACCACATCTCACAAAAAACATGGTCTTAAACAACATAATTGAAGCATACTAACCCAATAAAGCGGAGAAACATGTCTTAAACAACATAAACATCATCCTTGAGTAGATTTTGGTGCACCCTGTTTTGAGTTTTGTAAAACAGGTTGTCGAGCAGGTTGTACAACACCTCATTGGCCTTTGCAGCTCCTACGATTATGACATGTGTTACCACATTTGGTACATTTTATGCTTTGACCTTTCCTGGTCATTTTACCTGCCGTTGCAAAAGTTTTCTAAACGTCATTAACAGGCATCTTTCTCTTCTTCTTGGGTATTCCAACCTACAACCACACACAAATTTTAATATATTTTTATTTAAAAAAAGGAATTTCATGTCATGACATACTTGCTTATGATGGTTTGGAGGAATTAATGTAGTTGGGCATTGAGATGTATTCCACATTTCAGGACCACACATTAGCTCAATGTAATGGTCGTATGCTTTTTTCCATGTTTCCAACCAGTAAAGTTTAGACACCCAGTTTTCAGGAATGCCAGCTCTAATACCATTCCTCGACATGTCCCAAACTGCAGCAACAACATATTTACATGAAATCTAGTCAAATCCCACTTCCTACATGAGCATGTCTTGAGTTCCACATTGACCACACATTAAGATCTTGTACCACTCACCTTGAGGACATTCATCTGTGAAGCTTTTTCTTTAGCATCTTTGAGGACATGTTCATCATACAGTGTTAATGGACCGTTTGTCCTTGTTTGAAGCTTTTTCACATTAACAATTCTTTTTGTCATGTATTCCCTGATGAACTCTAGACATGTAAACAACCCGCATTTTTCGCAGCTCGTTACTCTCGTTACGCCTAACACCAGAGATTCGGATCATAATGTAAACTATATCGCTTACTACGCTACCTCGCACATTTTCGCACTACATCGCTTGTTTTCGCACTATATCGCACCTCACAACACTTATAACGCACTCGCTAAAATGCTACAAACTTTGCGTGAAGTTTCCAAGGCTATCTGCTCGCTTAAACTGCAACGCGACTCTCTCAAGACTTGGGAACAAAGCCGCATACTACCTCGATTATCCATTCGAATCTTAACTTAATTTAATCGATTAATACGCTTAACGCTTTGCTAAAATGCTTAATACTCGCTCTCGCTTAATTCGCTTTATCGCATTTTATACGCAACGCTTAATAGAAGTAACTAATACGAACGAAAGCATTACAAAATGATTTTTAATAATTTTTAGGAATTTTTCTAGCATAGGTTCCTTTTCTAAAAAGTGCTTGTTTTAATCATTAGAATCCAAAAAAACTATTTTTGTACGAAAATCCCAGTTTTCGTATGAAAATTCATATTTTCGTGCGAAAATATTGCATGTTTTGGCTCCGAATGGCAGTTTTCATGCGAAAAATCGCAATAATTGGTGCGAAAATATGAAAATATGGATTTCCGCACGAAAATATCACCAAACCACCTCCATTCCTCTCCGCCCATAAATAAAACCCTTCACCATTCACTCCAACTGGCTGCCATTCCGCACCAAAATGCTCTCCAGCCCGATTCTCTCTGTTCCAAGTAAGAAAACTACGTTTTTCACACGAATTACAACGGTTTTTACAACGATTTTGCACGAGATTATCTCCGATTTCATCTAAACTTCTCTGTTTTACGAAAACCTCATCTTTTTCATAAAACTTTCTGATTTCTTAAGGATTTAGCACTTAACCGAGCATGTTGAGTTAGCCTTGGCTTCTCAGACCCGAAACCTTGTTGTTTCAAACTCACCCAGTGTTTATACTAACAAAACTGTTTTATCAAATTGATTTTCACACGAAAACGGATCAGACCGACTAATGTTTCGTTCACTAAGTAGTGGAACGAGGCGCTGTCGAAAGCGTCATGAAATAGACTCGAAAATACATCTGTTTAAGAGAAGTCTTAGTCCCGAACACACCAAGACGAAAGAACAGTCACTTGGGCGATCTGGGCTGGCTCGCGTGAACCATACTTGGTTCACACGGTCCAGTCCGAGTTCATACAAGAGACTCGCTCAAAAGACCTCTCCGATGCTAGGTTGATCAGTCACCTAAGGTTTGAGGGATGAACACTCGATTTCCCGAAGTATGACAAAAACAACCAAAATTTTTGCACGAAATTTTCGTGAGAAAATTTCATGAGTTGAAACACCAGAATTTTTGCATGAAATTTTCACACGAATTTCACCAAAATTTTCGCACCAAAATTTTCGCAAGAAAATTTCATCAAATTTTCTCACGAAAACTAATTTCGTACGAAAATATCTGTTTCCCTCGCCCGACTCTCCGTTTCAACTATTTCAACACTATGGAAGACTGATGCCCTTCCGTCTCTATGCGCAGGCTAACCGACACTCTTTTCTCTCCTCTCATCAACTCTCGGTGTTCGCTGTTACGCACCCACTGTAAGTATACTTGACCCATTTTCGCTTTAATGCACTTTTTGGGTGTAACATATGTTTATATCAAAACACACGAAACACACTAAACTAATTTATCACACATGAATATCTGTTACACATACTTATACGTGATGCTAGGAACATGTAAACTAGGACACATTTTCGTTAACTCACCTAGCTAGTATGGTATTATAGTTTGGCTAATACCCGACGGGTCTAGCTAGGAAGACCGCGCGAGCATCTCGAGAGTATAGCATGAGAAATTTGTCTTGTGAGTTTATATGTTATGTGTATCATGTTTATGTATGTGGAAATTCACGACACCATTTTATCTACTATGCTGTATATCAAAACCTGTATGCTCGCCAATACATTTTTGTATTGACAATTATTTTAACGTATGTTGCAGGCTAAAGACTTCTTCTTGCTGCAAATGGACTTAGGATTTTGCTTAGAAACTCATAACAAAATTGTAATCGACATTATGAATTGTTTGAGAATGCTTGAGTTTGTAATGATTATTGAATGATTTTATGTTGATTGTATGGGAAATTAACGCTTAAATATTGTCATTTAAAAATAGTCGTTATGGATTCTCTCGAACAATCTGAACCGCTTAGTGCCGCGCCCCGATGATTCCGCCATCGGTTGGGGTGTGACAAGACATGTGATTATAGGCTTGTCTCTAGCTCCAATTATTTGCCCGTTAAACACTTGACATATATTGTTCAACAATATGTCACATTGAGCCCTAGGTGTAAAATGAGCTCTTGACCATGATTCAGGTGGGATTTGAAGTAGCCAATGGTGTAATTTGGGGTTGGTAACCTTGATGTCCTGCATAGCAGTTTGGAAGTAAGTTGTGCTTGTCATAATAGCTTCCCTCCTTAACAAGTTTTTAAAAACATCTCCTTGCCATTGCCTTTTCATGTTCTCATGAATGTCCTAAGATAAAACCTATGCTCTACATGAGGGAAAACCATTTTCAAAGCTGGAATAAGACCCTGCATGGATAGGACCAGACAACTTAGATTACTTTCAATTTATAAAGATGATGAATTGGAGGACTTACCTTTTTTCAGTCTAAGATAAATGTGAAATTACACTCCACAGTGCAATCAAGATTACCCTGGAGGTTCCTTAAAAACCATGTCCAATTCTGATAGCATTTACTTTCAACAAGAGCAAAATAAAGTGGATAGACAACATTATTGCCATCCATTCTCGCAGCACTCAAGATCTGTCCTAGATAAGGCCCTTTCATGAAACATCCATCCAATCATAGGAATTGTTTGTTAAAAGCTTAAAACATCTCTTCATACCAGCATAACATATGTAAATCCTTCTGAATTTCCTAACACCACTACTACAGTTAGCATGAGGCTCCACATCGATCTTAATTGTACTACCTGGATTAGCCTTTAACAATTCATCATAATAGGTTCTCAACAACCCATACTGATCTCTATAGTCACCGTTAATTTTTGTGAGGTAATACACTTTGCTCTAAACACTTTCATAACTGAAACTTGTACTTGATGCTTTATTTGGATAATATCTTGAAGAGGCGGCAGGGGTATATCCGGGTTGCTTTCAACAAGCGGTTGTATATCCTTGGCAATGAAACTCATGGTATTAAGACCAACTTCTCTAGTTTGTAGAAAATTGTGTTGAGGCTGGGTTGTTTTCACACACCAAGCATCTAGGGTTGCTTGTCTGAGATCTCAAAAAAATGGGCAAGTAAGTTTTGTTTTCCTTTTCCAAAGTTTAGGTTTTGTAGATTTACCTCCATTGTTTTGGCCAATTTCCCTTTCTACACCTTCAACTCGTACAATTACGGATTTCCCTCTTTGCATACTACCCAATACCTTAGTGGTTCATTTCTACCAATGTAAATGTCTCTTCTAGCCTTAAGAGCATATACTTTAACAATCTGATTAATCTTCTTCTTATCTTCAATAAGTTGTCCAATATTAAATGGATTATGTTAACATTTTTCCTTCTTTGCTTCCCAATTCACCTAGCTGCTTGGTTTAGCACACAAACCTTATCTCCTTCATTCTCACTAGCAGTGTCATAGTTGTCCATATCAACATTTAAGTCTTCTTCTATTTCATCAAAAAAAAATGATCATATAGGTCATCCCTACCACATCATGATCAATTGTTACCTTAAAGTTGCTCATGTCCACTTCTAAACTATCCATCCCAGGAGTGTCTTCTAGTACAATAAAGTCAGCATCAACCTTGTCTGATCCTTACAATCCTGCATCACCTTCTTCTTCTTCCAAACATGTATCACCATCTGCTCCTTCCAAACCTGCATCAACATTTGATCCTGAATCCCCTTCTAATCCTGGTGGATCATTAACATTCTCAGTATTGTCCATTTCTAACCCAAGCCAGGACTTAAGAGAACTGGTTGACTACATTCAATTTAATAAATGAATCCTTAGATGGGATAACTCTTAACTCTTGAGATGATGGGTTGGAGTTTAACAACACCCGTGAAACCCAATGTTCAACGTAAATTTCAATTAACTTAACACCTGATTGGACATGAGCTCTAATATATTCAAAATCATTCCAACAAAAAAAGAACATCTTAAACCATCATCTAAAGACAAATTAAGATCTTTAAAATGGTAGTAGAAAACCATATCTACATCATAACCAACCTGTTTAACCATCTCTTCCCCACGTCTATTTCAAAATCATTTGTATCGGCAAAATCAGTATATGCAATGTCACCGGGCAAGTAGTTCGGTCAGAAAGTTGAGTAAACTCATCTCCATGGAAGATCTTCAACGTAAACAATGTTACTTCGTCGGCTGCAAACAAACACAACAACGATTTCAGTTTCATATGCAAAGCTTCAGCCTTTGCTATACACTGAACATTAAAAATCGATACTTACCATGGTATAATCGGTATGGGTCAAAATGGTCTTCACTTGGATGAACTCTCCAATTTCCATCGGCCATTAAGTTAACTCAAATGTAATTGAAGCTTGAATTGACCTTTGTTCAGTGTTCTTACCACCTTCAAGTGAAGCAACGATTGAAAATTAGGATAGCAAAGGGTCGCAATATACAAAATTAACGATTGGGGGGGGGGGGGGGGTTATGAGGAAGGAGATGCAAGAAGATTACGATAATACCCTTCATATGGACGGTCAAACCTTTTCTCAGTAACTGTTAACTAAAGCATAGGGGCAGGGAAAGATGAAATACCCACCTCAGAGGTTTCATTTGACAAAAAAGTAAAAGATAGAGTGTCATCTGGCAATTAAATCAAATCACATGGTGACACATTGTCAATTTAATTTATATATAATAAAATGTAATATAGTATTACAGAGTGGTATAAATATAACCAAAATCATTTAATATTTGACTTCCAAGTTGATCCCTGTCTGTATTCATATCTGTCACCTTGCTTTATTATCTATTTTTAAAATCGTGTTGTATTTAAGTTTTCAACGAATTTTGTTCGTCACCTATAGTACTTTTGTAAAAGTTTGACTTATCTGGTATTAGATAAAATCTTAAGAGTTAAAAACTATTAAATAGATAATACTATTGAAGCCAATGAGATAGTGGTGAAGTGGTGGGGGAAAAATTTGGTGTTCCTAGTGACCCAAGTTCGACTACTACTCTCCCCACTATTTTCTGCGGCATCCAGGTGAAGGGCGAATACGGGTGACACCGGTTCGTCTTGGATGGGAGGCGAGGTTTTACCGATTATTCCACTATCGTGCCTTCGGGCGGGTGGAGGTCGGGTTTCCGCGTATCTGGAAGAGCCAAGGGGCTGGCGGCGGTCGAGTAGTCGACCTTGGCCACAACGCCCGGTGTAACGATGGTTGGCACGTCGTTCCTTGCCGTTAAAAAAAATAATACTATTGAAAATAAAAAAGAAAACTAGAAATGATCATTAAATGTTACCAAGCCAATATCTAACAACTGCCTTCCTACACCTGAATACCAACAAATATTGAAGAAGTATTATGTATAATTTTAAAATTTAGGAAATCGTACAAAAATAGTAACTAAGTTTAAAAGTGTTTTAATTAGGTTATTTGTATCATTTTTTTCCAATTATATAACTTAACATTCAAATCAGCCATGTCCTTTTTTCCATGTGTCATAAAAAATGCAACGTAAGATGTTGTGGTCGGATTATTTTAATATATAAAATTATATATATAAAAATGAATCTTGAGTGACTTGATTAAAACATTTTTAAAACTTAAGTGATCTAATTGGAACACTTTTAAAACTTTATTACTATTCTACAATTATCCATATTAAGTATTGTAAAATATTGTCATGATAGAGTACAAACTTACCCATTTTAATTATTATAAAATATTGTCAATTATAAAATATTGTCATGTTCAGGACTCAAGTTAGAGGACATAAAAGCGTTCTCACTCTTATGGGCTTCTAGGTTATCCGTCCGGTTAGTATCATTTATCTCGAAACTATTAATCGATCGCCTGTCCATATAATATATAGGGGCAGGATATAGAGAAACGCCTCTAAGTGTGAAAACGATGAGAACGTCTCTCATCCGTTGGATCAAAACAATCTATGGGTTAGATTAGCGCGGTGACATTTTCGTAAATAACATCAACTTTATTACGTGGACGCGCTTCATTAAGGGTAAAAGGGTCTTTTAACTTCTTTAAAACAAAACGCCAAACTCATGTATAAAACGCTATTAAAATTCTCGCCTTAAACTACGAGCCATGTACATCAGTCCCTTCCAGATACACCATCTTTATATAAAACGCCATTCTTACAAACGCCAAAAATTGATGATGGGACCCGTTACAGTATTAACGAAAATAGCTGAATAGACAGTAACTGAAATTTTATTATAAAAATTCTCGCTTAAACTACGCGTCCAAACACTTAATTATATAAATGATGTTAACATCCCTTCCATTGATCATACTTAAAAAACGCCATCTTTAACCAACCAAATTTCAAAAAAAAAACCCTGAAAAAAACAAATGGCAAACATCGTTTCATGGAGATTCAACACTAGAATCCATAAACTCGTAATCCTCTTTGACAACAGAAAAAGAGTGTTTGTGAAAACCGCCAACGTCATACTAAACTTGGACGAAGAAGTTCAAAGGGAGATCCTAGCACTTGACATTCCTCTTAATAACCTTCGTGAGAAAACACAAACGGTTATAACAAGATTAACCAGAAAATTCAGACAGTACCCTGCAAATCCAATCGTGGATCCCGTCATCCAATCTTGGCATTATCATGAAAACACAGATTTAAGTGTTGTATGGGACAATGGGGAGCGGGAAGCCTACACGATTGAAAACATCATGACCGAACAGAGACTTGTCTTCCTTCAGGAGTTATGCGACGCAACATGTTTGAACCCAGATATCCCCACAAACTATAATAATTCGAACTTTTTGGGAATTTTGTTTGAAACGAAATTAAAACGCCTTTTATTGGGCGGAAACTGCACAATGACAATCGTACTCTGCATATCATTTAGCGCCCCCTTCCACGTGTTCGACCATGATCCATTTTCACCGTTTTCATACTTCCAATTGCTTTTTCCTGATCCCGTTTCATAATATATACATCAGGAATTTAAGCAATAAAAAGGTGTAAGCGATGAAACAAAAAAGACTTTATATGAAAATAAAAAAAAATTGCTTGATACACTGGTACAATTGTAAGACTTTCTGTTAAATATATATTCCTACTTCTAATAACGATTTCAACGAATATAACGCGTAAACATGATATCATCCCCTTAAAAATCATTTTAAATCAATGTTGAGGTTTTACTTTTTTTTTAAATCAGATTAATATTATAAAATGATAACATTTCTTATTTTAAATCTTATTTTAATATTCGCCCTTACTTCAAATATATCTTTAAATTAACCAATATTCTTTTTAAAATTAAATTTGCTATACATTCTCACAAAATTCTCCTTATTTCAAATATATCTTTAATTTATAACATCAAAAATCAGATTTTTATGAATGTTATTTATACTATATTTATAATGATAATATTTTTTTCTTTTGAGCTAAGCTACCTAAAATTGCAGAATATACAAGTTTTTAAGTATTGTGACAGATAGCATGATATGTTTAAAACAAACTTTGAGTTAGTATGTAGAATAATCAAATGTTGTCACACCCCAACCGATGGCGGAAACATCGGGATGAAACGAACAAATTGCTCAAAACGTCATAACACTACTTTGCGACAATATTTAACAACTCAAATTTCATTGATACTAAAGGGAAATACATTGTTTCGAGAATAAAATTACAACAAGTTTCAAATAACAATTTCAACATAAACGAAGTACATAATCAAAATAGGGCGTGTATCTAATCCACCCTAGTTGTGTTTATTCATGTCGTCAACTTAATTTCCTGCAACATGTATTAAAATAATATATATCAACAAAAATGTTGGCGAGCATACAAGTTTCATACATAGCATAATAAAGAATAGTTTTGTCTCATATCCAACATGGCAACTTGACATAAATGATGATTGCATACTAGAACATGTGAAATTATATGTCAAACCAAAGTCTAACGCAATTGTGATTACCAACATAGTCTTAAAACGGGTGTTTAAAAGGTTACTTAACAATACCACAAGCATACGGGCAGGCGTTACTCCTATAGCGCTATATTTGTTAAGGTTGGCTAGCAAAGTTAATGATCATATATCACAAGTCTAACATCGCATGCGTTTAATTGAGTATATAACAAGTATCATGTTATAATGGATAGAGCAAGTTTGTAAACTAGTTGTATGGTTTTCGTACATGTTACACCCGAAATATTAAAATAGGAAAAATGGGATCGAGTATACTCACGGTTTTACAAGTAAATCCGACTTGAATCCCGATGAGTGTGGTAGGTTGATTATCTTGGAGCACCTTGTCCTTCTACAAGAAGTAACAAAGGCGTATGAATGTTGGGAGTTAACGGGAGATTATGGATTCGGAGTTTAAATAACGTAAAAATAGTATTATGAAAGTAATCATCTTGTACTCATGACACTTGTTCTTGACACTATCGAAACCGCAAGGGTTGGTGTGTTTTCATGGATTCGAAGACCCATTAGAATCGTAACAAGTGTATGGTCTCTAGATGATGTAACTAGTTTTTTAACAAGTAACTATGGAGTTATCATTAAGTCTTTGTCACGTGTATGTATACATATATATAATATACTTAATTTAGGTACTTTAAATCATAAATCAAGCATGAGGTAGGAGATCAAAGTCTC
Source organism: Scalesia atractyloides (assembly GCA_947069175.1). Taxonomy (NCBI): domain Eukaryota; kingdom Viridiplantae; phylum Streptophyta; class Magnoliopsida; order Asterales; family Asteraceae; genus Scalesia; species Scalesia atractyloides. The sequence goes on from CAMTDV010000025.1 coordinate 91,976,007, forward strand.
CATTTAGGCACCTCTAGGGTCATGGATATCATGTAGGAGGTAAGAAGAACAAGCTTCCATTTAGGTATCTCTAATGTTCACCACTACACCTGTGTTATAAACACAAAGAGGGTCAAGAACTAAGTAATAACAACAACTAATCTAATGTAAAACATCAAGTAGTGTGTGGGTTCAAGATGGGTTGCCAAGGCTAGACCATCTTCACACATGCACAAGTTGAACTTGGACACTACTTGTGGGTGTAAACCCAAGTTGAAAACAGAAAGTTTGTGAGGTTTTCGCCTATAGTTTGACATGTCTCAACCTTGTTTTTAAGCCTAACCAACCACTAATAGTGTTGTAAGCATTCGGACATAGGTTTGAGATGAGATAACTCAAGTTTGAACAAGTTTAACAAAGTTTAGAATCAAAACAGAAAGTTTAGTACACTTTGGAGTCTTTGTAGTGAAGTTCCAGGTCTGGATTCTCCAAGGAGAACCCATGGAATCATAACCAAGGTTGTTCCAAGTGGTTTGAAAGAAGAATGAATGAAAAAGATGAAGTCTAAGTGAGGTTATGCTCACTTTTGCAACTTCAGTGAATCTGCCTTGCTACTGATTTCTCAGCTGGATTTAGAGTGTTTAGGAGAGGGATTAGAGTGTTTGCAAAGTGGAGGAAGTGTGGAGGAGGCTTGGGTTTTATAGGAAGTGATTAGGGTTTGTTGGGAGTTGATTTAATGCAAGAAACACACTAAACAAACACAAAATTGACCAACCAGGAGCTGAAAATAACTTTATGCGGATTAGGGGGACTGGCGGGGGGCGAGAAGAATTGGGAAACACGCTCGCGGCCCGCGAGAATGTAATTTTCCCAAACTTCATTAATTTTTGTCATTTTTAGCCCCTAAAGTTTGTTTTTGATAATTTTAAGGTGTTTTAAGCATAAAAGGCATAGTATAAGGGTTACTTATGTAATGTAAGGATAATAATGAGTATTAACAAGTATGATTAAGTATGAACATCGCGTATAAGTTTCGTATTTCAGCATATAAGTCACATATTGTAAGTTTATCAAACGTTTGCGTGTATTGCGGATCAAGTAGCATATATGTAGACACAAATGAGTTTGACATGATTAAAATAGACCATGATTAAAATATAACATGATTAAAATAGAAAATGATTAAAATAGAACACGCGTTTCATTATGATTCAAGTCTCGGAATATTGATTACAACGGAAAGATGAATACAAATGATTACAAGGGTTTCCAAAAATAGAAATACAACAAGAACTTTCCAAATATAAAAGTTTGAAATAGCAGGGCATTACAAATGTAAACTCAAATATAAGTTTAAATATTTTTCTTATTTTAACCATATTACACGATCACTAATTTAATTTTATTATTTGAAAACTTATATGCTTATCAGTATAACCTAAAAGTCTATTAATATAACCAACCAATTTTTGATATTATAGATGATGCAAGGTGGATTAATTATATAATAAAATAATGGTGAATAAATTTATGAGGTTACCAAATATTTTTTTTTCAATGTTTGATTACACAATGTAAAACACAATTAAGAAGCTTTATAAAGAATAAAGAATTGATGATTAAAAACGGCTTACGTATTGATTATTACTATAAAGAAGAGATTACAAGCTTGTAGAAAAATTATCAGGTACATCCACTTGTCTTATTGTGTCCTTCAAACAAATAGTATAAATCATAAATGGATATCTATTAAAATAACTACAAATTAACAAAAGAGTTTTACGTATAAAGAGACATATAATACCACAATGATATAAGTTGTTTTTTGAAAAGAAAACTTCATTAACAACACCTCTGACACAAATGGGCAAAAGGCCATACAATATAACACGCCCCAACCTAAACAGGTAAAAGGCAACAAAATTACAACATGCACAAAGATATTTATACCATTCTTTCCACAAATAAAGTTATATGACGACCTATTCTTTAACCAACCAAATCCTCTCGAAATGACCTCCCCTAAGATATCTTGCGGCCCTTGGTTGATATTATGAAAAACCACATCGTTTCTTCCTTTCCATATACGCCAACATGTATATGAAGAGACCATGCAATCATGCATTATCTTCTTAGCTTTCTTTCCCATTTAAAAAATCGTGAGCTTCCATAAGATCTTTGAACTCGAAAGAGAAAACCGGAGGCATGTTGCACCAAGCACTGAAGCTCATCCAAATTCTATTAGCTGAAACACAAGCCGTAAAGAGGTGTTCTGCCGATTCCTTTTGCTCCTCACAGAAAGGGCACATAACTGTCAGGATATTTACATTCCTTCTTCTTAAATTCTTCCTCGTTGCTAATCTGTCAAGTTTCGCTCTCCTTGCCATAATGTTGCATTCAAGGTGAACCCATTTGCACCAATGGAAGGCCGGTAACTGGATCCCCCTATCTTTTTCCTTCAGCTTTTTAACCGATTTGACCAAAAAAAACTTCTCGTGTCATCTCCTAGCCAACTCCATGTATCCTTCTCATTGGACAAAAGCACCAAGTCATGCATATATTGACACTCATGCAACTCCCTAATCTCCACCTCTGTCTTCGGCGCTCTGGACCAGTTCCAATTATGTCAAACATTTACCTGCTCTGAAGCAACCCTGTCTACCACCCTGCAAGATCTAAAAGACTCTATACCAAAAAGGTGAGGCCATCTAACCATAAACAATTGATTGCCTACCCATGTATCTACCCAAAAACGAATATTCCTGCCGTTCCCCACCTTACCCAAAATAAAAAGGTTTAAGTCCTTCCAATTGATTTTTAGTTTTGACTCCAAAAGAACAGTGTTTTCCAAAACACCCTGAAATGTTTTTGTTTAAGGGAGGAAATTCAAATGGTTGTTTTTAAAATTACATGCTTCCACCACTTTTCTCCATAAACTTTGGTTCTACACCTTGAACCTCCAAACCCATTTGCTAAGAGAGCTTCTTTAACCTCTTTTAGATTGTTAATCGCGAAACCACACTTTCTTGTTAGAGGAGTTACCAAATCCTAAGCCACCCAATGAATTTTGTTTGCCTCACTAGATCCAACCCAAAAAAACTTTCTCATCTTTGCTTCAAGAGTATTAATTATACTAATTGAAGCTTTTTATATAATGAGAAAAAAAATAAATTGGGAGACTCTCTAACACCGTATTAATCAAAGTAAGACTTCCCCCGATTCCCAATCAAGAGAGTTCTAGCTTTCCAAAAAGATAACATTTAACTAAAAACTTCAACAATTGGTTTCCAATTGTTTATCCTATTCATGTTAGCCCCCATAATGATATAACTACATGTTAGACAATTTCGAAGACCTATTATATTATTTAACGTTTATTTGAATATAATATATTAACCGAATCAACATAGTTTATAGTTAATTCATTGTAACAGTTCATTTGATATCTAATCTACTCTAACTTATAATAAACGATTCCACATGTTACCATTTTCTTCAACCTCACAATTTATTCTTATATTTTATTTTTAATTAAAATATTTTTTTAATTCTTATCCTTACTATTATGATAACTTTAATTTAAATATATTAATAACCAGATTAGGATGCACTATTTAATTAATACTATATAATAAATACATTGTATTTTATTAAGTATTATCATAAAACATAAAAATACATTAATTTGATTTTTTTTACTAAACCATCCTCATATTAATGCTAATCGAAAAAAACACAATCATAATTAGATTATGATATATTACACTTTTTATAGTATTATTGTACTTTTTTAATCGCGTAATAAGGATTATATAGAACTTTATGATTTTCATTTTTTCCCATATTTAACGCATGTAATACACGAGTTTGTAACATCTCCCTCAAAATATTATTCAATCCATTTTTTTTTATATTTAACCCGTGTAATACACGGTTTGTAAGCTAGTAATATATTAACTGAATCGAAAAGTTTATAGTTAATTTATTAAAACTAAAGTTACTCAAAATACACGTATATGTTTTATGGTTTAGAAGCTTAATTGCTTAATTTAAATATTCTGTTTATTTTTCTTTCGCTTTGTAGTTAACTAGAATTAAACACCGCGCTTCGCGTCGGTGTCGTAATTCACGATTAATATTAATAGAAAGGGAGGCTATAAAACAAAAAAAAATAAAAAAATACCTAAAAATATGTATAAAACAAAAATAAGAAAAGAAAAAAATACCTAAAAATATGTAGAAAAGAAAAATAACAGAAAGGAAATGAAAAAAGAAAGAGAGTTAAAATAAAAAAATTATACCTAATTCAAATTAACTTGATAATAAATTAATAATGTAAATAACTTACATTGAGGTCACTCGGATACAATGAAACGCGCGTTTTCATATGTTTAACGTATCATACAACGCTTGGACTAACACATTCGATGTTTGAGATGTACCCGTGCTGCAACATGCACGGATCTTATTACTAGTTCTCACATATACGTCACATGATATTTTGTTATAAACAAGTATTAAACACCGTGCTTTCGCGGCGGTGTCGTAATTCACGGTTAATATTAGTATAACGAAAGGTATAAAACAAAAATAAGAAAATAAAAAATACCTAAATATATTTATAAAACAAAAACAAGAAAAGAAAAAAATACCTAAAAATATATAGAAAAGAAAAATAACCAAAAGGAAATGAAAAAAGACAGAGAGTTAAAATAAAAAAATTATACATAATTTAAACTAACTTGATATAATAAATTAATGATATAAATAACTTAAATGACCTAATAAAGAATTTTTACTATTCACAATTCATTTTATTAGTATATAGAATTGATTGCTCTTTTTTGTTTGGTTTCCTGTTCACCCGATAAAAAAAAACTTTAACAAAAAAAGGTTGTATGCTTTACGGCTGTCTAAAAAGCTCGCGACTCGTAGCTAGCTTGGATTTAGTTTGGAAAGGCTCGGTTGATATAGCTTGGTTTGAAACTGAGCCGAGCCGGCTCGGCTCGGTAAGAAAGTGAGCCTAGCTCGACTCGGTTTGGCTCGCTTTTTAGCTCGGCTCGGCTTAGCTGGATTATCGCACATTTAACGTATTTTTATATATACTTTAATGATTGTAGTTGTATACCTATGGCATATTTAAAGATGTATTACCATACTAATAAACTTATATTGTAATTCGTTGAAATCTAAAACTTATTTTGTGTTATTGAACTTGATTTTTGCTTGTAATGTGTAAGGTTAAACTCATTTTGGATACGCTCTTTTAAACTATCGAATAATATTTTAGAATACTGAACTTTGAAATCTATGTATTAATTTTTCTTTTTAAATTCGAGCAAAACAAGCTGAAACGAGCTAGTTTGGTTTAAAACCAAGCCGAGCCCAAGCTTAGATTTGCAGCTCGGTTTCAAATCTAAACCGAGCAGAGCCGGCTCGGTTTATAATCGAGGCGAGTCCGAGCTTGGTCTAGCTCGGCTTGGCTCGGCTCATAAACAACTCTAGTATGCTTACAAGAATTTGATAGATAACATTGCCATTTTCTTATTAGTTAGTTGAATAACTCTACAGTGATTCAGAATTTTCATATTATAAATTAAAATGTATGTGCTTTATGTTGTTGTACCCTATGTTTAGGGGGTATTTTAAATTTTTTTTTAAATATTTTTCACTTCTAACCCAAAATATTTCATCTTTGCAATTAACCCCTTTGCTTTTTTTACTTTTAACACAAAACTTTTCATCTTTTGCAGTTTAACCCTAACACTTTTTTTACTTTCAACTTTGGCCCCCATAGTTTTCATCTTTCGAAAGTTTTTTGTTTTACGTTTCGTTTAAAATTTTGCGAGTTAACACGCTGCAACGTGCGTGTAGAGTTCAAAGTTTTTTCGTCTATTTTTTCCGTTTGAGAAGTCCGTCGCAACACGCGGGTCCTATGTCGACTTAGGTATATTTTTATGTTTTACGTTTCAACCTAAATTTTTCGCATTAACACGCTGCAATGGGTGCGCGTGGTTTAAAGGTTTTACATCTGCTTTTCATTCTGTTTTATTTTCTTCTTTTCTATTTATTTTGTTTTTACGAGTTTTTCAGTGTTGGTCGCTGACAGTGGTGTGACATTGGTGCTACTTTGCATGGTTTTACGCCTCCCGCCGCAACGCGGGGGCCTTAATACTAGTTAATGAAATATTGATGCACAATTTTCAAAAATCATTTTTTTAATTCATTACGTGTTTTTCTTAAGGATAAGACAGTTAAAATAGTATTTTAATTTTTTTTCTTTAAAAGTGAACTTCATTAGAAACAACCGGCCTAAAACCAGACCAGCACCAACACAACAGACAACTACATTAATACAAATTTATACCAACTTTCCCACGTAACATTCCTATGCTTCGACCTATTCGAGAACCACAAGAAACCTAACGCCTTGATCTAGCTTGTGATATTCTCGATTCTAGCCAGTTTACCTGAGAATTTCATCTCATTTCTAGCCTTCCAATTACTCCAAAATCCTATTATAAAACTTTTATGACTCAAAAATAAACTTCAACGTCAAAGTGCTTGATAATTAAATGTTTGTGTCCAGTACTTCTGACTAAGTTATTATTATCAAAAGCTGTCATTGCAGAAAATTGTTGGTCCACAATACAACTGTTTTGCAGAGTTCACATAACTTCCGTGAGAACTGAAATGACGAGGCAAGTGCAAGAGATCAAACATGACGCAGAGGTGAGCATAAAACGCGAATTCAATGAACGAACTCAAACATTTAAGCGAATGACTACTACTGGAGTATCGTCGTTTTACCTAGCGAAATCAATTACTCGATCATATTCATCTATATCAGGCAATAATGTCTATATACCTAATTCAGGAGTAAACCCAATAAATCTGAAAAGTAAACACCGATTATAAATAAACATACCAAAGAGTTGGTCCAATAATGTCAAAGTGTTGTATTGTTGTTCGTCTTCTAAAATGACCCAAGACACGTGATGTAGATTTTGTTCAAAAAATAAGAAAAAAAAAGTAAATTAAAGTAGTAAAGGTAAATATCCGTATCGAAGTCTAAATTATCATCATTTTTTTTAACGGCCAAACAAATCAATTCTGAGTACTCTCGGGGTACCCACTGGACAAACGGAGTACTCCGAGGTAACCTGAGTCGTCCACCACCACTTCCGGGGAAAACCCGATAACCCACCCGCCCGTAGGCACGATGGTGAAATTACCAGTAAAACCCGTTTGGCTCAAGGATTGAACCCAGGTTTCCCTGGGTCCTCTATCATTGCCCACTAGTACCTCACTTTTTTTTGCACAAAGTGGGAATTGAACTTGTGTCTTCATAGAAGAACTCAAACTCTCCTACCACTTGAGCTAGAGGTCATTAGCAATTATCATCATTATTACACCAACATTTAAAAATAAACGAAAGATATCAAAATAAAAGGGTTTTAAATATGGTAATAAATTGATTGTAAATTAATACGAACAATAAATACATTTGAATGAATCTTTAAATGGACGTTTACAAATGTAACATTGTAAATTAACGAAGAGACATGTGTTTATATTTGTTTGTTTAGTTAAAATAAACGTTAACTTGTGTTTATGTTAGTTATTTTATTAAGTAAATGAACATAAACAAACTTATTGTCAGATGGTACAGGTACAACGGTTGGTTCTATAAACGTTCAATTTTCATAACAATTAGAGTTTGGTTAGTTTGGTTACTAGAAAAGATAGTTCGGTTAATTTAGTTGACCATCAGTTAACCACCGACTTTGGATGTCGGTGGATTCAAGCTCAATTGAGTAAAATAAATCCAATTATATTTTGTGTCAAATAAAGTACCAACAATCTCTCTAATTCTATCTTAAAACAGAAAGTCCACCGACTTTCTATTTTGCACTGTTTCTCTGCGCTGCTTCATCTTTCCGATTTAGTTTCATTGTTTTTTAATTTGACCACACACGTTCAACCTTTCCTTCCCCAACCCCCGCCTAAGCATAATCTGTAGACATATTGCTTTTCCGGGACATCATCGATTGTCACACCCAACCGATGGCGAAAACATCGAGGCGGGACGAAATAGATTGCTCATTGCTCATAAAACGAACTGCGACAATAATTAATTAAATCCGAATTTCATTTCATAGCAAAATGTCATTACAATACAAGGGAAAATTTCAAATAACAACATTAATATGACAAAATTGGATACAAAAATATTAAACCTAAACGTCTAAATGTGTATCTAGCGTCATCGCTACTTCGTTTTCATGGCATCAACCTTCTCAACCTGTAACATGTTTAAAGTATGAGTTCAATGCAAAAGCAAAGGTGAGTATACAAGTTTGAGCATAGCATACATATAAGCATAAGTTTCAACAAATCCATATGGCAACTAAGTTTACATACGAGCTAATACAAGGCATGCGATATTTCTAGTTATAATTAAAGGAGAATAAGTGACAACTATTATTAAAAAATAATAGAAATTTTCAGACATATAATATATCTTTTATAAAAAAGAACAAATTTAAATGTTAGTTTCAACTTTGATACCATTATCGAACCGGATGTTAGTTATTGAAAGTAGTCATAACCGAACCATCGGATTTTCAATTGTTTCGGTTAATTCGAGTCGTTCTTTTCGGTTATAGTATGTTAATTTGGTTTTTCTACTCAACTTCTAAGGCTACATGTTTAACACGTTAACCCAAGACCACAACTAAACCGGCTTCATATTACTAGTTAGAGTGCCATAATTTTTGCTAACTTTGGAAGTTGGAACAGATTATCCTAGACAGCAGCCCAGACCCAGACCCAAACCCAGACCCAGGCCTAGATGACCAGATACATAACCAGGCCCAAAAACTTGAGAACGATGTTCTTCTGAAGTGTGGGTGTGTTATTTTGTTAGCATATGCTCTAGGTAACAGTAAAAAAGGTCTCTCCTCAAGCGATCAATGATGGTACATTAATAGTGCTGTCCAAAAAGCTCGTGGCTCGGAGCTCGCTCGGATTTAGCTCGGAAAAAACTCACTCGGTATGGCTCGGCTCGGTTAGAAAGTGAGCCTAGCTCGGCTCGGCTCGTAACGAGCCGGATTGGCTCGCTTGGTAGCTGGGCTCGGCTTAGCTCATTATTTTACTTATACTATATATTATTTTTACATACATTATAATATTTTACAAAAAACTGATTATTATTTATTTTGTAGTGTAATTTGATATATATGACATATTTTAAGGTTTACCATGCTAATTAATTAATATTGTATTTCGTTGATATTCAAAACTTATTTTGTGTCGCTGACTTGATTTTGGATTTCAATATATTAGGTTTAACTTATTTTAGATATCTTATTTTGAACAACTTAATAATATTTAGACTACTGATTTTCAGCTCACTTTCAAATCTGAGCCGAGCCAGCTCGGTTTATAATCGAGCTGAGCCAGAGCTTGCCCTAGCTCGGCTTGAGCCGGTAAATATGTATAGTTTTTGATGCAATAAAAGCACTATAGTTTTTCTTATGTAGATTAGTTTATGGGGCCAATTGTATGCGGGTATGGGCCTGTTTTGGATATTTTAAATGGGGTTTCTAATTTGGGTAGTGGGCTGTTTTTGGTTAGTGTTTTGACCAACAAAGAGTCTAATATCGAGCTCAATAGGACTAAGGGTCTCATCCACTCAAAGGGGTGTTCCAGCAATGTTTTCGGGTATATCATGTGGGTTTGGGGCTTTCAATATTGGGCCGTTTGCTTGGACCTCCGTATAGAAACAATCCACAAATGTTTTGGGGTGGCTATTAGGTGTCACACTATGGGCTGGGGGCTTCAAGGTTGGGTCTATAAACGGGTCACTTTGGTCGTGACAAAAGCTTGGATGAAAAGTGTGGATATGAAGTACAATATTTATGGGTGCATATATGGAACCATTGGGATGTAGACTCTTGTAAGCCGCCTTGTTTCTATGGGCGCCGGCATGTTGTGACCATAGTTGGTTAGACAATTGTGTTCATTATAATTCGTATTGGTCTACAAATTTTTTGTGATTGGTTTGCATGGTGTTTATCGTACGTATCTAGGCCAACAATTATATCCTCACTATGAAGCCGACCTTCAGCAATATGCATATAAATACCCAAAACATACAAGATACTATCGAAATATTTTACTTTAAATATAAATATATGCATAGGCATTTGTACATAGAGGATATTCTTACCACTATTATAAGATAGAACTAGGTTTAACCAATACATTTATTTATTCCTTCTCGGTATGTTTGTCTTTTATAGTACTTCTCATGTATTGTTACAGGATTTACTATAAATATTCTCAAGATGAATACTCAAATAACACTTAGCTCTAAACCCTAAACCTTAAATGGAGAGTTTTTGCGAACCGAGGGAAAACACACCAGATCCATTGCCCTCAGAGCAGTCAATCCACCACGCTCGTCCACATTTAACCGTCGTTTTTCCTTAACATTCCATTTGAAGCATTGTACGAGTGTGGCAATCACCACAGGGAGCTGTCTCATTGCCATGTTTATCCATAAGTGTAAAATTGTGGCCCTTAACATCTAAGGAACCTTTAAGGGAACACCTTCTACAAATTTATCCGGGTTGAACTCTAATGGGCTTTCCCAGTACTTTGGGTTTCTTCTGACCGTCCAGATGTTAACGAACAATATGGAATATACCTTTGCGGTGTGGTTATTAAATATTTAGTATATAAATATAACACTTTATACAATTTTAAATATACCTTTGCGGTGTGTTTAAATATACCTTTGCGTGTGATTATTCTATATCTACTATTAACTAAAACTTTAATTCGAATAGGTCAAATAAAGTTGATCTTTATGTTCTTTACCGTTATGAACCTAATCAATACCACCCAAACATTGATAGTCGGTACCAGTACAATTTTCGTTTTTATGTTTTTTGTACCATAAGCTGTAATGAATACCACTAAACGAACAGATACTGGCCAAACAACATTGGTAGCGTTACCCATTTTTCTGCTTTTCATTGTATTGATATCCTCTTGGGCATATCTCTTTCAGTTGCTACACCTAGTGCTAGAATCATACCACTACTACAACGAAGCTAACTGAAAGCCCACTGCAAAACATGAAAATCCCGCTAATTATACATATTATACATATTAAAACCAATTGATCATGAATAGTGTTTTTAAGTTTTAAATAATTGTTTTAGTTTTTTCTTATAGTATTTTATTTGCAATATATATAGTTAAAATAAAGTGTTCATAGATAGTGTTTTTGATTTTTTAAATAATTTTTTCAATTTTTTAATAATATTTTATTTATCATATATTTTGATTATTTTCCTAATAACTTGCGTTCTATGTTTATTTTTTCAACATTGCGATAACGGATAATGTGCTACTATCGTACTAAACCGAATTGAAACCGAATGTTTTTCTTTTTCAACATTGCAGTATATTTTTTATTAAAACGAATATTTCCCGCCATCGTACCAAAAAAAACCGAAATCGACCGAATAATATATGGATCGATACCAGTATTTATTTATATTGTTTTTGTTTTCGATAAACCGGTATTTATTTTTATTGTTTTTGTTTTCAATAAACTGACATCGTATTGCTCTATACCGGGTCGAACAACCTCGTTGTTTGTACATGTACTCATTTGTACAGTTTCTGTTTGGTTATGAATTTCGTGTGCTATCGTAGTTAACCAAACCGAAACCGTCCGAAGTACCGCTACTTATTTTATTGTTGTTTCTTTTGATAAACTGATGTACCCTATCGAAGAACATTGGTACATGTACCTCTATTCATTTTTATGGTTTTCGTTTCAATAGTTTTCATTTATACAACTCTGTCTGTGATGATATCATTACCACTATCGTGACGAATTGAACTGATCGACACCGTTCAGACAACATCGTTGTCGGTATTGGTGTTCGTTTTTTCCGTTCCCGTCCATGTAAAACATGTGTTGATTTCTAATGCTCGCGATAACGTACTGCCGCAAGACGCGGGAAAACAACCTAGTTATTATTATATATAACATTTTTTGTTGGCTTAGGTACAATAGTAGGTGTTTTCTTTGTTTTCTTTAAAAAATCTATTTTTCGTTTTTTTCTGTTTTGTTTTCTATTCCACCCTCTAATCTTTAATATATCTTAACGTTATTTTAAAAAAAATTTAAATCGTACGGTTTTTTAAACTACCCGACGTTCATCTCTAATTACACCATTGCAACACATTTTTTTATCTACGTTTAAACCGACCCGTTGTAATATGTGGTCGTTGTGTTTATTTATATACATTTATCATGGTTGCAAAAGTTGTTAGGCGCTCCCTAGTAGGATTTGAGAGTACTCGAGAGAACTCAGAAAGTACTCGGCTTAGGCACAGATTACTCGGGGAGTAATCAACCTAGGCGAATAGTACTCGGGCCTCGGCAGCCTACCTTGTAGCGAATACTCAGGAAGTACTCAGAGCTTAGACGAGACATTTACAAACATGACATGTAGTAACTCAAATTAAATATTTTAGAAGTATCAACCAGTATCTTATGTTCATTTTTCTATACTTGGATTATAGACTTTTGCATGGATGCTTTATTTAAAATATTTTTATAGTTGTCCGATTACATCATGAACATGACTTGATAAAGAAAATTGGTTTCTTGGATGTATTATTATTCATAAAATAAACATCAAAGTATGAGGCAATAAGTTAATTAATTAAATTATATTCACTTTTAAAGTTTCACAATTTTATAAACAGCTTATTTACTTAAAAAAAAGAAATTATTCTTTATAAAATAAATTGTTTTTTTTTACATATCGAGTTCAAGTTTTCAATGAAAAGTGTTTAATGTATTGAGTTGATTAGTAGCCAACTACATGAGGTGCAATTGGGAACCAAATTACATCTAGTTATATAAGTCTTTTTCCAAAAAAAGGGAAAAGAAAAACCTTTGTTGGCCAGATTGTTATAAACTTAGACCTAAATTTAAAGATTTGTAAAGTCAATTGAGGTTTTGTTATGAATTTAGACATAAATTTAAAGATTTGTAAAGTCAGTTGAGATTTCAAAAATGAAAAAGATAACAATCAATGTATTTTGTTTAAAAGTCCAAGCATTTTGTTACAAGTTATCCAAGACCCCACAATATAAATTAGGAATATTGGATTTTAATAATCGCAACTATTCGTCGTTGGCCGCCAATAGTCTCAATTTAAAAAATAACCACTGGTAGTCCCAACTATTGACATATTGGCCACCAATGGACCCTGACTAACAGAACCCTAACGTCGTTAATCTCAGGTCGCCAGAAAACCATTTTTTACCAGAAAAAGGTTTCTAAAGGTCCGATCTAAGGTTACAAAGATGTTTGGGACGATGGTGTTATGTTTTCCGGCCAAAAAGTTAAGTTTTCCGGCCAAAAAATAGTTTTCCGGCGAAAAAATGAGTTTTCCGATGACTTCAATAATTGGGGTTTTTCCTAGAAAAAGGTTTCCTAAAGGTCCGTAATAAGGTTACAAAGAGGTTTGAAATGGAAATTTTGAGTTTTCCGGCCAAAAACGTTTTTCCGGCAACCGGAGACTAACGGCGTTAGGGTTCTGTTAGTCAGGGTCAATTGGAGGCCAATATGTTAATAGTTTGTGCTTGATAATTAAATGTTTGTGTCCAGTACTTCTGACTAAGTCATTATTATCAAAAGCTGTCATTGCAGAAAATTGTTGGTCCACTGCCAATACAACTGTTTTGCAGAGTTCACATAACTTCCGTGAGAACTGAAATGACGAGGCAAGTGCAAGAGATCAAACATGACGCAGAGGGGAGCATAAAACGCGAATTCAATGAACGAACTCAAACATTTAAGCGAATGACTACTACTGGAGTATCGTCGTTTTCCTAGCGAAATCAATTACTCGATCATATTCATCTATATCAGGCAATAATGTCTATATACCTAATTCAGGAGTAAACCCAATAAATCTGAAAAGTAAACACCGATTATAAATAAACATACCAAAGAGTTGGTCCAATAATGTCAAAGTGTTGTATTGTTGTTCCTCTTCTAAAATGAACCAAGACACGTGATGTAGATTTTGTTCAAAAAATAAGAAAAAAAAAGTAAATTAAAGTAGTAAAGGTAAATATCCGTATCGAAGTCTAAATTATCATCATTTTTTTTAACGGCCAAACAAATTAATTCTGAGTACTCTCGGGGTACCCACTGGACAAACGGAGTACTCTGAGAGTAACCCGAGTCGTCTACCACCACTTCCGGGGAAAACCCGATAACCCACCCGCCCGTAGGCACGATGGTGAAATTACTAGTAAAACCCGTTTGGCTCAAGGATCGAACCCAGGTTTCCCTGGGTCCTCTATCATTGCCCACTAGTAACTCACTCTTTTTTGCACAAATGTGAATTGAACTTGTGTCTTCATAGAAGAACTCAAACTCTCCTACCACTTGAGCTAGAGGTCATTGGCAATTATCATCATTATTACACCAACATTTAAAAATAAACAAAAGATATCAAAATAAAAGGGTTTTAAATATGGTAATAAATTGATTGTAAATTAATACGAACAATAAATACATTTGAATGAATCTTTAAATGGACGTTTACAAATGTAACATTGTAAATTAACGAAGAGACATGTGTTTATATTTGTTTGTTTAGTTAAAATAAACGTTAACTTGTGTTTATGTTAGTTATTTTATTAAGTAAATGAACATAAACAAACTTATTGTCAGATGGTACAGGTACAACGGTTGGTTCTATAAACGTTCAATTTCATAACAATTAGAGTTTGGTTAGTTTGGTTACTAGAAAAGATAGTTCGGTTAATTTAGTTGACCATCAATTAACCACCGACTTTGGATGTCGGTGGATTCAAGCTCAATTGAGTAAAATAAATCCAATTATATTTTGTGTCAAATAAAGTACCAACAATCTCTCTAATTCTATCTTAAAACAGAAAGTCCACCGACTTTCTATTTTGCACTGTTTCTCTGCGCTGCTTCATCTTTCCGATTTAGTTTCATTGTTTTTTAATTTGACCACACACGTTCAACCTTTCCTTCCCCAACCCCCCCCCCCCCCCCCACACTTTTCATAGCCTAAGCATAATCTGTAGACATATTGCTTTTCCGGGACATCATCGATTGTCACACCCAACCGATGGCGAAAACATCGAGGCGGGACGAAATAGATTGCTCATTGCTCATAAAACGAACTGCGACAATAATTAATTAAATCCGAATTTCATTTCATAGCAAAATGTCATTACAATACAAGGGAAAATTTCAAATAACAACATTAATATGACAAAATTGGATACAAAAATATTAAACCTAAACGTCTAAATGTGTATCTAGCGTCATCGCTACTTCGTTTTCATGGCATCAACCTTCTCAACCTGTAACATGTTTAAAGTATGAGTTCAATGCAAAAGCAAAGGTGATTATACAAGTTTGAGCATAACATACGTATAAGCATAAGTTTCAACAAATCCACATGGCAACTAAGTTTACATACGAACTAATACAAGGGATGCGATATTTCTAGTTATAATTAAAGGAGAATAAGTGACAACTATTATTAAAAAATAACAGAAATTTTCAGACATATAATATATCTTTTATAAAAAAGAACAAATTTAAATGTTAGTTTCAACTTTGATATGGATTTTCTATTTTGTTATTTATACACATATAACCATTATCGAACCGGATGTTAGTTATTGAAAGTAGTCATAACCGAACCATCGGATTTTCAATTGTTTCGGTTAATTCGAGTCGTTCTTTTCGGTTATAGTATGTTAATTTGGTTTTTCTACTCAACTTCTAAGGCTACATGTTTAACACGTTAACCCAAGACCACAACTAAACCGGCTTCATATTACTAGTTAGAGTGCCATAATTTTTGCTAACTTTGGAAGTTGGAACAGATTATCCTAGACAGCAGCCCAGACCCAGACCCAAACCCAGACCCAGGCCTAGATGACCAGATACATAACCAGGCCCAAAAACTTGAGAACGATGTTCTTCTGAAGTGTGGGTGTGTTATTTTGTTAGCATATGCTCTAGGTAACAGTAAAAAAGGTCTCTCCTCAAGCGATCAATGATGGTACATTAATAGTGCTGTCCAAAAAGCTCGTGGCTCGGAGCTCGCTCGGATTTAGCTCGGAAAAAACTCACTCGGTATGGCTCGGCTCGGTTAGAAAGTGAGCCTAGCTCGGCTCGGCTCGTAACGAGCCGGATTGGCTCGCTTGGTAGCTGGGCTCGGCTTAGCTCATTATTTTACTTATACTATATATTATTTTTACATACATTATAATATTTTACAAAAAACTGATTATTATTTATTTTGTAGTGTAATTTGATATATATGACATATTTTAAGGTTTACCATGCTAATTAATTAATATTGTATTTCGTTGATATTTAAAACTTATTTTGTGTCGCTGACTTGATTTTGGATTTCAATATATTAGGTTTAACTTATTTTAGATATCTTATTTTGAACAACTTAATAATATTTAGACTACTGATTTTCAGTTCACTTTCAAATCTGAGCCGAGCCAGCTCGGTTTATAATCGAGCTGAGCCAGAGCTTGCCCTAGCTCGGCTTGAGCCGGTAAATATGTATAGTTTTTGATGCAATAAAAGCACTATAGTTTTTCTTATGTAGATTAGTTTATGGGGCCAATTGTATGCGGGTATGGGCCTGTTTTGGATATTTTAAATGGGGTTTCTAATTTGGGTAGTGGGCTGTTTTTGGTTAGTGTTTTGACCAACAAAGAGTCTAATATCGAGCTCAATAGGACTAAGGGTCTCATCCACTCAAAGGGGTGTTCCAGCAATGTTTTCGGGTATATCATGTGGGTTTGGGGCTTTCAATATTGGGCCGTTTGCTTGGACCTCCGTATAGAAACAATCCACAAATGTTTTGGGGTGGCTATTAGGTGTCACACTATGGGCTGGGGGCTTCAAGGTTGGGTCTATAAACGGGTCACTTTGGTCGTGACAAAAGCTTGGATGAAAAGTGTGGATATGAAGTACAATATTTATGGGTGCATATCTGGAACCATTGGGATGTAGACTCTTGTAAGCCGCCTTGTTTCTATGGGCGCCGGCATGTGTCTTTTGTGACCATAGTTGGTTAGACAATTGTGTTCATTATAATTCGTATTGGTCTACAAATTTTTTGTGATTGGTTTGCATGGTGTTTATCGTACGTATCTAGGCCAACAATTATATCCTCACTATGAAGCCGACCTTCAGCAATATGCATATAAATACCCAAAACATACAAGATACTATCTATATATTTTACTTTAAATATAGATATATGCATAGGCATTTGTACATAGAGGATATTCTTACCACTATTATAAGATAGAACTAGGTTTAACCAATACATTTATTTATTCCTTCTCGGTATGTTTGTCTTTTATAGTACTTCTCATGTATTGTTACAGGATTTACTATAAATATTCTCAAGATGAGTACTCAAATAACACTTAGCTCTAAACCCTAAACCTTAAATGGAGAGTTTTTGCGAACCGAGGGAAAACACACCAGATCCGTTGCCCTCGGAGCAGTCAATCCACCACGCTCGTCCACATTTAACCGTCGTTTTTCCTTAACATTCCATTTGAAGCATTGTACGAGTGTGGCAATCACCACAGGGAGCTGTCTCATTGCCATGTTTATCCATAAGTGTAAAATTGTGGCCCTTAACATCTAAGGAACCTTTAAGGGAACACCTTCTACAAATTTATCCGGGTTGAACTCTAATGGGCTTTCCCAGTACTTTGGGTTTCTTCTGACCGTCCAGATGTTAACGAACAATATGGAATATACCTTTGCGGTGTGGTTATTAAATATTTAGTATATAAATATAACACTTTATACAATTTTGAATATACCTTTGCGGTGTGATTATTCTATATCTACGATTAACTAAAACTTTAATTCGAATAGGTCAAATAAAGTTGATCTTTATGTTCTTTACCGTTATGAACCTAATCAATACCACCCAAACATTGATAGTCGGTACCAGTACAATTTTCGTTTTTATGTTTTTTGTACCATAAGCTGTAATGAATACCACTAAACGAACAGATACTGGCCAAACAACATTGGTAGCGTTACCCATTTTTCTGCTTTTCATTGTATTGATATCCTCTTGGGCATATCTCTTTCAGTTGCTACACCGAGTGCTAGAATCATACCACTACTACAACGAAGCTAACTGAAAGCCCACTGCAAAACATGAAAATCCCGCTAATTATACATATTAAAACCAATTGATCATGAATAGTGTTTTTAAGTTTTAAAATAATTGTTTTAGTTTTTTCTTATAGTATTTTATTTGCAATATATATAGTTAAAATAAAGTGTTCATAGATAGTGTTTTTGATTTTTTAAATAATTTTTTCAATTTTTTAATAATATTTTATTTATCATATATTTTGATTATTTTCCTAATAACTTGCGTTCTACATATTAAAACCAATTGATCATGAATAGTGTTTTTAAGTTTTAAAATAATTGTTTTAGATTTTTCTTATAGTATTTTATTTGCAATATATATAGTTAAAATAAAGTGTTCATAGATAGTGTTTTTGATTTTTTAAATAATTTTTTCAATTTTTTAATAATATTTTATTTATCATATATTTTGATTATTTTCCTAATAACTTGCGTTCTACATATTAAAACCAATTGATCATGAATAGTGTTTTTAAGTTTTAAAATAATTGTTTTAGTTTTTTCTTATAGTATTTTATTTGCAATATATATAGTTAAAATAAAGTGTTCATAGATAGTGTTTTTGATTTTTTAAATATTTTTTTCAATTTTTTAATAATATTTTATTTATCATATATTTTGATTATTTTCCTAATAACTTGCGTTCTATGTTTATTTTTTCAACATTGCGATAACGGATAATGTGCTACTATCGTACTAAACCGAATTGAAACCGACTGTTTTTCTTTTTCAACATTACAGTATATTTTTTATTAAAACGAATATTTTCCCGCCATCGTACCAAAAAAGAACCGAAACCGACCGAATAATATATGTAGCGATACCAATATTTATTTATATTGTTTTTGTTTTCGATAAACCGGTATTTATTTTTATTGTTTTTGTTTTCAATAAACTGACATCGTTTGCTACTATACCGGGTCGAACAACCTCGTTGTTTGTACATGTACTCATTTGTACAGTTTCTGTTTGGTTATGAATTTCGTGTGCTATCGTAGTTAACCAAACCGAAACCGTCCGAAGTACCGCTACTTATTTTATTGTTGTTTCTTTTGATAAACTGATGTACCCTATCAAAGAACATTAGTACATGTACCTCTATTCATTTTTATGGTTTTCGTTTCAATAGTTTTCATTTATACAACTCTGTCTGTGATGATATCATTACCACTATCGTGACGATCTGAACTGATCGACACCGTTCAGACAACATCGTTGTCGGTATTGGTGTTCGTTTTTTCCGTTCCCGTCCATGTAAAACATGTGTTGATTTCTAATGCTCGCGATAACGTACCGCCGCAAGACGCGGAAAACAACCTAGTTATTATTATATATAACATTTTTTGTTGGCTTAGGTACAATAGTAGGTGTTTTCTTTGTTTTCTTTAAAAAATCTATTTTTCGTTTTTTTCTGTTTTGTTTTCTATTCCACCCTCTAATCTTTAATATATCTTAACGTTATTTTAACATTTTTTTTAAATCGTACGGTTTTTTAAACTACCCGACGCTCATCTCTAATTACACCATTGCAACACATTTTTTTATCTACGTTTAAACCAACCCGTTGTAATAAGTGGTCGTTGTGTTTATTTATATACATTTTGGTGTAAATTTTGTTTGAATAACTTGACTTTCATATACAATGGCGTACTTTTTCGGTAACTTTCGAACATACCGTTGCGACACTGTTTTTATCGTCACGTTCATGATTTGCTTATATTTATATATGTTTCGAATCTATCATGAAACATGAATGCTAACCCACTAGTTTATAACAATCTGCAACATGTGAATAGTGTTCAATCTTGCCTTGTTCATGTAACATTCGCCAAAAACGGAGCTTCAAAATTCAACCGGTTTGTAAACCGGATTCGAACCGTAATAAATAAAAACGCGAAGTTTTGTCATCTTTTATTAATAAATAACGCGTATTAATTCGGTTAATCTACTAAAGTCTTGAGTTTAAGAAATGCTAATTCATTGAATAAACGTTACTTAGATTTATAAATTTTAACGTTTATAAACTAATTCAAATTAAATAAGTTTCAAAAAGAATATATATACATATTTTTTTTAGATGATAAACTCCAGGGGCTTGTTATGCTATTACCCAAAGTTCTTTTTGTGAGTGAGTTAGAAAGTTGTTCCTGATATACAAACCACATTAAAGCTCAGGGACATGTGTTGCAGTTTGGTCTAAAGTTTGAATCAGACTTGCCACCCAAGTATGTTCATGCTTGCCTCGACCGAATCTTGTTATTTTTTATCAAAATCTCATTTCCTTTTGTGAAGCTTTAATTTGGACGTCATATCGGACCGTTTGCACTCGAATTACCAGCCGAATCATTTTATAATCAGAACATATCACCTATTCTCGGTAACTTCTTGAAACAGAATCAATTCTGCGAATCAACTTGTTAATTATCAAATTTTTGTATTTATATCTCGCCTAACCGTTCCCCTCATCGTTTACCCATCAAATTTCCTCTCAAATTGCTCTGAAGGACCACTGTCGTTGCCGCACTTGGGTTCCGCCCAAGACCACTGCTCGTCTATCGAACACCACTTGAGATAAACAAACTATGAGTCTTCTTGTGTTTTATTCTGAATAAAAGCCCGATGAATTAGACCATCATATATTATTGTATAACATGAATTGCAGTTGAAAGATGCTTTCTGATGAAGTAGGTATACCAAGTCCTTAACCAACAACATAAAAATAAATCAAGAAGCCCAAATAAGCAATAACCAGCTCAACATAAGCAAAAGCAAGGGCTGAGTAAATGAGGCAGCTAGCTCCCGACCAGGAGCTGGATCAACATCAGGGAGCTACTATTACTGTACAACCTCGGGACTTGTACAACAAAGGTCAAACTGACTTGACCTTTTACCAAAAGCACAAGTAAAGTCCTCGAGAGACACAAACCTGCGAACTTACCATAAAAGGCAAGGCCTTTCCTGCAAGCAACCAACAGTAAAGGAGATGCTTAACTAATGGAGAAGGTAGTAGCTGGCAAAGGAGCTCCCTTGGGAAGATCACCCGGTCTATAAAAGGGAGTGCTTTGGGCCAGCCTAAGGTATTCATACTTCACTCTCTCACTCTAAAACTCTCTCCTTCATTATGCTAAGACTCTCAAGAACGTATACCTGATTCTCACGTCGGAGTCCAAACGCGGGAGGCCACATCTCGCGTTAAGGCTAACGGTGTTCTTTGTCCGCAGATTCCAGTCAAGGAGCTTCCGTTGGAGTTGATCATGCACCTTCCCTCCTGCCATGTCCTTGTTGTTTTAACACTTTCATTATACTTCTTGCAAAGTACTTTGGGTTGAGGTTTCGACGCACACATATCATGGTTGCAAAAGTCGCTAGACGCTCCCTAGTAGGATTTGAGAGTACTCGAGAGAACTCAGAAAGTACTCGGCTTAGGCACAGATTACTCGGGGAGTAATCAACCTAGGCGAATAGTACTCGGGCCTCGGCAGCCTACCTTGTAGCGAATACTCAGGAAGTACTCAGAGCTTAGACGAGACATTTACAAACATGACATGTATTAACTCAAATTAAATATTTTAGAAATATCAACCAGTATCTTATGTTCATTTTTCTATACTTGGATTATAGACTTTTGCATGGATGCTTTATTTAAAATATTTTTATAGTTGTACGATTACATCATGAACATGACTTGATAAAGAAAATTGGTTTCTTGGATGTATTTATTATTCATAAAATAAACATCTAAGTATGAGGCAATAAGTTAATTAATTAAATTATATTCACTTTTAAAGTTTCACAATTTTATATACAGCTTATTTACTTAAAAAAAGAAATTATTCTTTATAAAATAAATTGCTCTTTTTTTACATATCGAGTTCAAGTTTTCAATGAAAAGTGTTTAATGTATTGAGTTGATTAGTAGCCAACTACATGAGGTGCAATCGGGAACCAAATTACATCTAGTTATATAAGTCTTTTTCCAAAAAAAGGGAAAAGAAAAACCTTTGTTGGCCAGATTGTTATAAACTTAGACCTAAATTTAAAGATTTGTAAAGTCAATTGAGGTTTTGTTATGAATTTAGACATAAATTTAAAGATTTGTAAAGTCAGTTGAGATTTCAAAAATGAAAAAGATAACAATCAATGTATTTTGTTTAAAAGTCCAAGCATTTTGTTACAAGTTATCCAAGACCCCACAATATAAATTAGGAATATTGGATTTTAATAATCTCAACTATTCGTCGTTGGCCGCCAATAGTCTCAATTTAAAAAATAACAACTGGTAGTCCCAACTATTGACATATTGGCCACCAATGGACCCTGACTAACAGAACCCTAACGTCATTAATCTCAGGTCGCCAGAAAACCATTTTTTACCAGAAAAAGGTTTCTAAAGGTCCGATCTAAGGTTACAAAGATGTTTGGGACGATGGTGTTATGTTTTCCGGCCAAAAAGTTAAGTTTTCCGGCAAAAAAATAGTTTTCCGGCGAAAAAATGAGTTTTCCGACGACTTCAATAATTGGGGTTTTTCCTAGAAAAAGGTTTCCTAAAGGTCCGTAATAAGGTTACAAAGAGGTTTGGAATGGAAATTTTGAGTTTTCCGGCCAAAAACGTTTTTCCAGCAACCGGAGACTAACGGCGTTAGGGTTCTGTTAGTCAGGGTCCATTGGAGGCCAATATGTTAATAGTTGGGACTGCCAGTGGTTATTTTTGAAGTTAGAACTGTTGGCGGCCAAAAGCGAATAATTGAAATTATTAAAATCCAACATTTCTGTAAATTATACACATGACTAATTCTGTAACTCGAAGACTTAGTTGACTTTTAGTTATGGAAATGGTTATGGTTAATGGGGAAAATCAGTTAAATATTTAAGTATCTGTATTCCAACCAAAAACAAGCTCAATTATTTTTATTACTATCATTATTATTGTCATTTATGTCTTTATTATTGTCACACTCCGGTTTCCGATGGGCGTGGACTTAAGGTCACGTGACGGTCGGATAGCAGGTATCACAATTTGCAGCGGAAGTATATAGATATCCAAGAGATAGGATCCAATCAAAAGGACTTGAGACTATTTTAGGTCTCTAGCCGAGGAGTCGTAAATTCTATGGCTTAGAAACATCAACCAGTATCTTATGTTTAATTTCTATATTTGGATTATAGACTTTTGCATGGATACTTTATTTATCTAATTTATCTAAATTATTTTATAATTGTATGATTACATCATGAATAGGACTTGATAAAGAAAATTGGTTTCTTGGATCTATTATTATTCATAAAATAAACATCTAAGTATGAGGCAACAAGTTAATTAATTAAATTATATTCACTTTTAAAGTTTCAAAATTTTATATACAGCTTATTTATTTAAAAAAAGAAATTTATTTGTTATAAAATAAATAATTCTTGTACGTCTAGTTATAGAATCTTTTTACAAAAAAAAAAATATTTGTTGGCGAGAGTGTTATGAACCTAGACCTAAATTTAAAGATTTGTAAAGTCAATTGAGGTTTCAAAAATGAAAAAAAGACAACAATCGATATATTTTGTTTAAAAGTCAAAGCATTTTGTTACAACCTATCCAACACCCTAAAATATAGATCTTACACATAACTGATTCTGTAAATCGAAGACTTAACTGACTTTTAGTTATGGAAATGGTTATAACTAATGGGTAAGAAGTTGATTCGAATAAATCTCGGTTAAATATTTAAATTTCTACATTTCCATTTCCAATATCTACAAAATATATGGACGCAGGAATAGTGTTGGCCCTTTATTGGGTCATAAGGGTGGCAAAAAGAATAGTGTCGGGCAACTGCCTCACACTTCCCTACTGGCCCTTCCCTACTGTCTCAATTAATTTATGATTTTATTCCCGCTTTAAAATTACGATTTTGTCATCTGTTCAAAAATACGTATTTGCCCCCAGTTAAAAATAAAATTACGCTTTTGCTCCAAGGTAAAATTTTCAATTTTGCCATCAGTTCAAAATTATGATTTTGCCCCGTTTAAATTTACAGTTTTGTTTTTTTTTTCTTCCGGCCAAATTAGGATTTTGCCCTCAACCTAAATTTATATTTTCTCCATCGTTTTTGTGTGTTTTCCTGGTTAAATTACGATTTTCCCCCAGTGTAAAATTACAGTTATGTCATTATTTTAGTTTTTTTTTGAGAAAAATGTGGTAGTGTTTTGTTTTAATTGGTTTGCTCGGTTTGATTTTTATTCATGCCATGCGGGCGACTGACACACGCTCATTTGTATAGAAAAATTATAATTTTTCCCTGAGTTTAAAATTATAGTTTTTCCATCGTTTTTTAAACAAAAGTATGATAATGTTTTATTTTAAGTGGTTGACTCAATGTAATTTTTTTGAGATTGTGTTATGAGTAGTATGCAGAAGTAACTGAAACATAGACGCACATGTTATGAGAGAGAAATATTCGGTTTAGTGCCCCGCAACGCGGGCGGGGCAAAATCTAGTTCCAAACAAAAGCAAGCTCAATTATTATTATTATTATTATTATTATTATTATTATATTATCATTTATGTCTTTATTATTGTCACACTCCGATTCTCGGTGGACCCAGACCTAGGGTCACGTGATAGTCAGATAGCAATTATCACAATTTGTAGCGTATAGAGATAACCCAGAGGTAGGATTCAATCAAATGGACTTGAGACTATTTTGGGTCTCTAGCCAAGTGGTCACAAATTCTATAGTTTAAGACCAAGCATTATCCACCCTATTTCGTTATTCGCCACCTGTAGATTAATCTTTAAAATACGTCAGTTTTCGCTTGTAAATATAATTAACCAACTCATTTTGAAATTCTTTTCAAAATTCATTTGATACCATTTGGTATATCATTTTTAAATAACTTGGGAAAAGTATATCTCTTGTTACTAGTTTTACATGCTTGTCAATATAGTCGGGGACCGAAAATCATATGTTGGTACATGATTAGTCGACACGCCACATTTTCAATATCATATAAATATATAGCATTAGCGTCTGTCAGGTGTATGCCTGCACCCTGCGTTTAAGTCGTGACCATTTGCAACTAAATGAGTCGGAATATCAAGGAAACGGTCATATTAACCCCCAAGTGTTTAAGTTATCAAGCAAAACGGATTAAAACGAGTATTTGCATTTCTATGACATCATTCGCCCTTTGCAATACCTGACCAAGTGACTAGTGTCATATCCCAAGCCTTTATAAATTAAAATAGGCTAAGAGTATTTACCTGTGTTAGCTTCATTCTCACACTGTCTTTGGTTCTCGTAACACAGCCGAATTCAAAGTTTATTAACTCAGGTGCGATTTATTGGAGGGCTCTATAGTCTAAATAAAAGAGTTGAGTTTAATAATACAAATAGTATGAGACGTGTTAGTCTTCAAATTTTTTATGTTTGGTTCGCATGTTGTTTATCATACTTATCTGGGCCAACAATCATAACCTCCACTGTAAAGCCGACCTTCAGCAATATGCATATATACCCAAACCTATAAGATACAAACTATATATTTTACTTTAAATTATAGATACATGCGTAGGCATTTGTACATGGAGGATATTCTTTACCATTATTTTAAGACAGAACTACGTTTAACCAATGCATTTATTTATTCCTTCTCGGTATATTACCACTGTGGTAGTACTTCTCATGTATTGTTACATGATTTACTAAAAATATTATCGAGATGAATACTCAAATAACACTTAGCTTTAAACCCTAAACCTTAAATGGAGAATTTTTGCGAATTGAAGGAAAACACACCAGATCCGTTGCCCTTGGAGCAGTCAATCCGCCACGCTCGTCCACATTTAACCGTCGTTTTTCCTTAACATTCCATTCAAAGCATTGTACGAGTGTGGCAATGACCACAGGCAGTTGTCTCATTGCCATGTTTATGCCAGGACAACCTCTCCTCCCAGTTCCAAAAGGCAAAAATGTAAAATTGTGGCCCTTAACATCTAAAGAACCTTTAAGTGCACCCCCTTCTAAAAACCTATCCGGGTTGAACTCTAATGGGCTTTCCCAATACTTCGGGTTTCTTCCGATCGACCAGATGTTAACGAACAATATGGATCCAATGGGGATATCGTATCCTTTAACGGTGACATTTTGGTTCGACTTGCGTATAACCATAGGAATAGGTGGATGAAGTCGGAAGGCTTCTTTTATGATTGCTTGAATGTAAGGTAGGTTCGGTGTATCAGACTCCTCAACTAGCCTCTTGTTTCCAATGACTGCATCAATCTCTTGTCTTGCTTTTTCAATGACCTTAGGGTTGTTGATAAGTTCAAGTAAGGTCCATTCCATGGTTACAGCAGTTGTATCTGTTGCTGCTGTAAAAAAGTCCTATGAATGAAACAATTTCATTTAATTCTTTAGTAGAAAGATAATACAGTTTACAAGATTTGATGAATTAAATAAATTTAAAAAACATGTATATTACAATTACAATTATCCTATATATTATCCTATATATTAATAAACCAATTTTATGAGTAGTTTTTTTTCTTTTTTTTATTTCTTTTTTCATTTCCTATTTCTTTTACTATTTTAATATTGTAATAATAACATCGTCTAGGGATTAGCAAATGGTATCGGGTACCGGTACCAATATCGAATTTACCAAACCGGGTACATTTTTTTTACCGATTTGGTACCGCCTTTTGACATTTTCTATACCGATACAATACCGTTTTTTACCTCAAATACCGGTACCGTACGGGTACCGAACCGGTACCGTACCGAGTATATTCGTATGGGTACCGGTTCCTATTTCCCCATTTTTCGGTAACGGTATTTATGGGTAAAACATCAGTAAGTACCGTTACAGAACCGGTGAATTCGGTACCGATACCGATACCACTTTTCCCCGTTTTAAGTATCGGTTCAGTACCGAACGGGTACCGTGCTCATCCCTACCGTATTGTACCGAGCATTTTCGGTGCCGGTACCTAATTTCCATGATTTTGGGATCGGTACTCTCGGTGCCATTACCGGTACCGAGCTCATCCAGATTTTAACGTGTTACTACCGTAACAACTAAACTGAAAATAACCAAATTTCCAACGTGTAGGATGTCTGGGTCCTACTATTATATATTAGATTACATAAAATTGTTTTTTAGGACGGAGTAACTATCGTACGACGTCATTTTTATCTATGTTTTGATATTCGGTATCTGCTTGCCATTGTCGACACACGTTTTGCAGACACTGGATCTCCGCCGCAACGTGCGGGCAAAAATAAACTAGTTACAAATTAAATTAAAATTATATGGAATAGTAACTTCATTATTTTAATATTAATTTTCATTATTTGTAATGTATTACCTATAACTAAAATAAGGGACGAGGTCGATATTTCTTTATTTAACTTTTAAGCATTCAGCTTCACTAATATAATATACGGGGTTCACCATTTGTTTTTAAAAAGTTTTCTTCATATTGATTACTTAAATATGTGCGTGTTTAGTCTCTCTGCTTACACTTTTGTATTGTATATGTTTAATCTCTCTACTTTTATTCTTTTAAATAATTGATTGTCGCTTTTTGTATTTTATTTTTAAACCTTCAACTTCACTAACATACGTGTTTAGCCCTTTGTTTTTAGAAAAAAAAAACTTTTATTGTTTAACTTTGCTTATATGCGTGTTTAGTCCATCTGCTTTAACTTTTAGGTGTACATGTTTAGTCAATCTGTAATTCATCTTTTAGCCTTTTCCCTTTGCTACCATAACAAATCAACTCGGGGGAATAGTGAGTTGGCTATTGGTGACAATCGCTACTACTCTTGAGCTTTTATAAAGTTACTTTATAATTTCTAAACTTTATTAAAACAAAAATTCTTTGATACGCATAATTTATTTAGTAACCGAAACACATGTGTGCATGTTATTAAACTAAGAAATATTCTGCTTACCGCCCCACAACGCAGCCGGGGCTTAAACTAGTACACTACATTTCACATGGCGGTGAATAGTGCCATACAGCTGCCTGACACTTACTCATTGGTCCAACCAAAATATGATTTTGCCCCGTTTAAATTTACAGTTTTTTCATTAGTTTTGTTTTTTTTTTCTCCTAGCCAAATTATGATTTACCCTCAGCTAAAATTTATAGTTTTGTAATTGTTTTTTTTCCTGTCAAAATACAATTTTGCCCCCAACGTAAAATTCGTTTTAGTGTTTTTTTACAAAACTATGGTAGTGTTTTGTTTTAATTGGTTGGGTCCATGTAATTTTTTTGTGTCAAGCGGTAGTTTTTTCATCTTTTTAGTTTTTTTAGCAAAAGTATGGTAGTGTTTTGTTTTAATTGGTTGACTCGATATAATTTTTATTGAGATTGTGTTATAAGTAGTATGTACAAGTAACCGAAACACAGACGTAATTGTTATGAGAGAAATATTCGGCCCAGTGCTCGCAACACGGGTATGGCAAAAACTAGTATGCTATACATTCTTGACCTATTTAATGCTTATAAACTTTGTTTTTATATGTGCCATACATTGTTGACTTATTTAATCTTTATAAAGATTTGATATTAATCTTATAATTTATTGACCTATTTGATGCTTATAAACTTTGTTTTATATGTGCCACACATTGTTGACTTATTTAATCTTTATAAAGATTTGATAGTGATCTTATAATTTATGTTTGTTAGCTATTCTAAAAGTTAACGTACGTGTATGTATTGAGTTATTTATCTGTGCATTCCAATATTTTTTTAAGTGAAGATTGTATATGAAATAAAGTAATTTTTTTATCATTGGCCATGTCAAGTATTGGTATAGTACCGATACTTTAACTATATATTCACAATTACAAACTATTAAGAAAAGTATTTTTATTATAATATTATTATTTACCCAATTTACTCTATATAATATACGTTTTTAACTCATGTAACTTTTTACAGTTTTGATTTTTCTCTTATAACTTGCTTTCGTAAGCATTTTATAATAGCTTGATGTATGAAACTGTGTTTAATTTTTTTCTCTCTACATTCTAGTATAAATTTAATTGAAATGAAGTTGTGTTCCAAATTAATAGTTTTTTTGTACCATAGGTTATATTGAGCGTTGATACCGTACCGATACCATGACGAATGGCAACCGGTACTGACCAAACAACAACGGTGTCGATGGCTGTATTTTGAGAATAGATATTGTTTTCGTTCGATGTAAAACACGACTTTACTTTCTGGGTTAGTTAAGTTTATTTTATGGGTTATATCATACACCTTTGACATTGTAATTTTTTTGTATCATTGTAAACTATAATATACAAGCACATGTAGTGTAACGAACTGAGTTGTGTTAAAAAAATATATTTTTATGTCGTAATCTATATCAATTGCTAGTATCGTACAAGTAACAAAACGAACTAAACCGATACGACCACTAACAATCGTCGGCGATTCACAGTAATATATCTTAGTTCAACACTAAGATTTGTACGACGACCACACTGATATGTGTACGGTCCGCGATAACATATGCATGTGTCGAGTTCCTATTGTGTCCAAATGGAGTGTGTTTTCGCATAAATATCTCCACGTGGCTGACGTTTCACACTAAGAGTACATGTTTATTTTAAAACTTGGTTAGAAATTGGTGTATTACATCCTTTGAATTAATGAAAATCTTAAATAGTTAGTAATGAATATATAGCAATATATTAAAAAATTTAAATTCAATACTAAAATATGGTGTGGAATAAGAGTAGCTAGAAATTGTTTTTGGGTTAACTGAACTGTGATGGTTAGTGATTTAATCGACCTCACTACAAGAATACCCTATCAATATCGGCGCCACCAATAGCGGTGACATCCATATGTCGCCGTTATTGCCCTTATTCGGACCTGGTGTTCCACATGAAACCCTAGCCAAACGTTTCTTATCCTCATCCAACGGATGGGGGTTTAACAGAACCAATAGCGACGGGGAACCTATAGCGACGGAGTGTTGCCGCTAAAGGTGTTACAACAATAGTGGTGCATGTACTTTTAGTGGCGACATGAAGGTCAATAGCGTCCCGTCAATAGCAGCGACATGTCGCCGCTAAAACCTTTAGCGATGCATATCACCATCTGTAGCGGCGCCGCTATTGCTTCGTTTTCTTGTAGTGCATGATATGTTAAATTTGGGATTTTTTTCCTACTGATTAAAAGTTCAAATTTGGATGAAAAGGACCATCTAGTCCTTGAATAAAGGAGTAAACTCACCAAAATCAAGGCTTTGATATGGTTTCTAGTAATTTTAATCTCAGCTTTCTCATCCTCCAAAACATCAAGCAACAAGTCTAGAAAATCTTTCCCTTTGCCATCTTTGCCTTTTCCTTCTCTTCTTCTCATTTCTTCTCTCTTAGACATGACTTTTTCAAGCAAAGCATCATACCTTCTATGTATATCTTTGTACCTCTTCTCAAACCCTTGCAAATCTAACCTCTTAAAAAACCATATGAAATCCGAGACATTAAACTCTCCGAATATCTTTGTCACTTCCCGAACAAGGTTTTTGGCTTCCACTGCTTCACTATTGGTCGCAGAATACCGGATACCCATCATCATTTGACATATAACATTGTTTGCTAGCTTTAACAACTCATCTGTCATATTCACACTCTCATTTTGCTTCGATTTCACCGTTAGCGTTCGCAGAAGCTCTTGAATTTCGTGTGTTCTAAGGGGAAGGAAATGGCCAAGATTTTGGCTGCCTAGAAGCTCTACAGTGGACAACTTTTTTATATATTTCCAATAAGGTCCATATGGTGCAAATGCAAAGGCAACACCATAAGTAATATGGTCAATGGCTAAGGTGTGTTTTCTATAAGAGAAAGCAAGGTCATTTTTTTGGAGTAATTCTTGGGCAAGTTCGGGGGTGTCCGCAACGAAACAAGAGACCGAACCAAGACGAAGGTGGATTAGCGGGCCGTAGCGGGTGGAGAGGCTTTTGAAGGACTGGTGGATGAGTGGGCCGAGGTGGTGTAGGTGACCGATAATTGGTAACGATGGGGGGCTTGGTGGAAGACGATGTTTTGGTTTTGTTTTGGAGAATAAGAAGAAGACTGAAGAGAGGAAAACTAAGGAAATTATGACCAGAAAATTCATGGTGAGATATGATATTGTGATAGTACAAAGGATCCTATATTGTCTCTTCTATATATAAGATGAAACTCTAGTTCATGAAGATCAATACCTTTGGTATTTTCTAGCTTGGTACCACCTTACTAGGATTCCTAGCTTCATCTTGGCACCGTAGCTATTACAGCTTTTTTTTCATTTTACTTTACTGAAATAACATAAATAAAACACATAAATAAGAAAAATATACAAATATTGTTACTGATTAAATAATAAATTAACATAAACAAGTCTTATCAGATAAATAAATAGAAATACGGCATATTAAACAATTACTATTTCATTTCAATATATATTTAAACGGCAACGGCATGAAAATGTCAACTGCCTTAATCGTGACTGCCTACCTGCTGAACCTTTATTTTAAATTAACTAGCGTCGTAGTTAATTACCCGCGCAAAGCGTGGAGACGTGGTTGGAATTCAGAACGTATTGTATACCATGACAACCGATAAATAAATTTGTAAAATAAAATATAATGATATCAAAATATGTTATGCTATTTGCGT
Source organism: Scalesia atractyloides (assembly GCA_947069175.1). Classification (NCBI taxonomy): domain Eukaryota; kingdom Viridiplantae; phylum Streptophyta; class Magnoliopsida; order Asterales; family Asteraceae; genus Scalesia; species Scalesia atractyloides. Next base: position 92,007,976 of record CAMTDV010000025.1, read on the forward strand.
CGTAACTCGTCTTTAAACATTAAAATAATAAGAAAAGGTAACCCAATATATTAAATAACAAAGGTAAAAAGAGGTAAAGAAAAAGAAAACGATAGAAACTCGGCCGGTTTTGATGCGCTCGTTATAACAAAGAAAAGACAAGTTAAAAATATGTTCAAAAGAGTATTTGTGTGTTCTTTAAAAAAACATTTGCCACACTCGTTATCGCAAAGAAAAAAAAGTTAAAAAATGTGTCTAAACAGTATTAAAGCGTTCGTTAAAAAATCTATTTATGGTTAGAAAAATAATTTGGTTAAAATAAAAGAAAAATAATACAATAATTAAATTACATGGGTTGCAAATAAAATGTTTACATTAAATAACAAAATATAATAAAGAAAAAAACACTATTTAACTTCTTATAATTTATAGAGATAATTTATATTATTTTTTATAATATTTTTTTAAATATATATATATATATGTATAGATTTATATAGTTCTTATAACTTTTTAGATATGATTTATTATAAAGTTTCAGAGTATGTCGTTGCGACGTGCTATTTTTGTCTACGTCCAGATATGATTTTCATTTAAAGCAACTAGTGAATAGTTACGTACAAATGTGTAACACCTTGATATTTTTAGATTGAATCCTATAGTGACACGTGTCTAGAATCTCTCCATATAATTCAGATATGTTGAAGGAGAGAAAATTATAATACTAAAAGGGTATTAAACCATGAAAATAATATTGATTAAAAGCTAAAGGGTTAAATGTGAAAAATGCCAAACTTTAGCTTCAGAAGGTCCCTTACGGACCGCAAGACATATGCCTTCTGGTACGTGAGGAATATAAAATTAATTGGGCGCTGAAGGTCCTTACGGATCGTAAGCCATCACCTTTACAGTCCGTAAGGGATGCGCTGACAACATGAAACAAGCTGCCAGCAGCCTTGCTGCATCCTCTTGCCACCTAGCTTGTTTTGTGCCACCTTAAACCTCGTTAGGACATTTTTTAAGACACTAATCAGCTTCTAATGACTTATTGTCATGATTTGAGAGCTTGAGGATTAGTATAAATAGGTGATCAAGTTCACCATTTGAACTTGCACCTTTCATTCTTTCTTTCTCTTATCTTTGGAGCTGTTTTTCTTCATAGAGGCCTCCGACCTGAAGTCTAATCTTCAGCATTGAGCACTTGTAAGTGTTCTCCTTCAGTCTTTTTCTATTCATAGGCTAGTTAATAGCCGAAAGTCGAGCAAATTGACTTTTGTTTTGACTTACGGTTATGACCATTTCGGTCAAGTCAAAGTTCGAATTAAACTTTGCAACGTGATCGTAATAATGAAGGTGTTAATCTCTTGTGATAACACCCTCTGAAGATCACGTTAAGTAGGCGAATGACGAGTTAAATTTATATTAAATAAAAAGTCAAAAACGTAGACTTTGCAAATTACACTAAATAAGTTTCTAACTATCAAAACCTTAAATTTTGACATTATATCAGTTTATAAAACATATTAGAACATTCCTAATCATGTCCAACTCATCATTTCTTATTTAGAGCTCATTTCGTAGTCGAAAGTCAAACAATTAACTTTTGCTTGGACTTTTGATTCTTGCTCGTTTGGTCAAGTTTAGGACCCGATTAGGATTTTTATATGACTATAATATTATAAAGATTAACCCTATTTGGTTATACTTTTTGGTCTTACCGTTTGATGGGTGACGAGTTAACATTATACTTTATAAATGTCAAAAATGTCTTATGGCGTAAAAATGGTTTTAAACTAATGAGGCATATAATCTAACCTCAAGACTGAATATACAACATTTATTAAAAATGTTTTGACTTAAAGGACTCGTCATAGATCTATTCGACTACCCAATACCGCCTATGCGCACACGAATAGTTTAAGTAATATAAAATATATAAACTAGTCGAATCGGGTCAAATTATTTCAAAACCATTCTAAATCAGAATGTTTGGTTAACTACCTCGTGTCCACGAGGCCTTACACTCGGACGGGTATAACCCACATTCTATTCGGTCAACGCTTGATCTTGCGTAACGAAGTGTAAATCTAAGTAGTCGGTCAAAGTCCAAAGGATATATATTGACCTGTGAACATTCTATAGGATAATATTTCCTTCCATTCCAGACTATAAGCATCTAGTAAATTGCGCCTGTATTAGTTGTTTTGATTAACGGCTGTGGTTGATACCTTTGATTTGCAAAGACCTGCACAGTTAAACACTCTTAGCCTATTTTTCCTACGCGGGCTTGGGATACAGCAAATTTGCTGCTTGGTCGGGTATTAAATCATGAGCGAATGATGCTTAAAATTTAAATAACCCGTTTTAAACCGTTTTGCTTGATAACTTAAACATTGGGGGTTAATGAGACCATGTCATGGATATCCTCGACTCACTTAATTGCAACTGGCCACGACTAGCACGTAGTGTAGGCATGCACCTGACAGACGCTAATGCTATCGTGCCATTATATATTTATTTGATATTGAAAATGTGGGTATCGGTTAATCATGTATCGGAGTTTATTTCCGGGCCCCATATGTATTGACAAACATGTAAAACTGGTAACAAGGGATATCACTTTGTCCCAAGTTATTTTTAAAATGTTATACCAAATGGCATAAAAATGATTTTAAAAAGATTTTCAAAATGTGTCAGTTAATTGTATTTACCAGTGAAAGCTGACCTATTTTCAAAACGCCAAGCGTAGGTTATTAGTATATACGGAATATGCTGGAGCTGTTTGGTCTATAATATTGGAATTTGCAACTCCACGGAAAAGACTATATTAGTCTAAAGTCGCACTTTATATTTGATCAGCCTGTGTATATTTCTGTATGAACAGCTTGTATAAACTTTAATTATTAATTTCAAACTTTTATTTTATTTATTTATTTTAAATCCCATCTTTCGCTGCGAAGTGTGATAACTGATATCAATCCTCACGCATAAACCCACCGACCGGGCCCATCGGGAAATCAGGGTGTTACAAAGTGTTCGACGCATACATGTACATATTATTAAAGCTGTCTCGCCATTTATTTTTATAAACTGACGTTCTTTACTATTTTCGTTATTTAGTAAATATAATATAACATTTTATACAACTTCTAATATACCGTTGCGGTGTGAGTATTCTATATCTGCGATTAAATAAATCTTTAATTCGAATAGGTCAAATAAAGTTGATCTTTTTTTGTTTTAGCGTTATGTACCTAATGAATACCACCCAAACATCGGTACCAGTACAATATTCGTTTTTATAGTCTTCTGACTTTCTCTGCGTATCACAATGAAGTGTTATTTTTTGTACCATAAGCTATATCGAATACTGCTAACCGAATCAGTACTTGCCAAACAACATTGGTAACGTTACCTGTATCCGTTTTTTTTTGTTTTCGATTGTATTGATATCCTCTTGGGTATATCTCTTTTAGTTGCTACATCGAGTGTCGGAATCATACCGCTACTGAAATGAACAAAACCGATGCAAACTGAAAGCCCGTTGTACAATGTGAAAATCCCACTAATTATACTCTATATTAATTCACATCATTAGCTACAGTAACCAAAAAGTCATTACTATTAGTTTTAATTACCAAAATACCATTATAATATAATTTTCATTTACACCCTATAACTTTTAAAAAGTTTATCATACATCCCCTATACGTTACTAATAACATGCTTAGGCCCTTAATAATTGTTTTTCATTTTCAACCCTTACACTTTATTACAATCACTATTTGACCCTCAACTTTTGTTTTCCTTTGAAATTTTATTTGTAATTACTATTTAGACACTAAACTTTTAGCTTTTTTTTTCTCAAGGTAAAGTCTTGCTAACTTTCGTATGTACTGTCGTAAATAGGTTATTCTATTCACGTTTCGGACTTGTCGCAAGCATTCTTTTTATGGTTATAACGAGTGTCGATACCATCACGAATGAACCGATAACTTTTTGTGACATTCGAATATACCGTCGTGACGTGTTTTTTTACCTTTACGTAAAATGTCCACTCATAATTGCTTTTTTATCTATGGTTTGAACCCACCGTGAAGCACGGGTGGTAACCCACTAGTTATATATAATATAAAAGAAGAGAAGATGAATAGTGTTATACAACTTCTAATGCATGTTTTACAAGTTCATGAATGTTTTGCCTTTATTCTGTTTCGTCATTTAGTGTAAACTTTTTAATTTATAATCCATGTAGTTTAACTATTATATTTTTTTCCTTTTACTTTAACCAAATTACTTTTCTACCCGTAAATATTTTTTTAACGAACACGTTGATATCGTTTTAGACATATTTTAAAATTTTTCTTTTTCTATGCAATAACGAGTGTGGCAAAAGTTTTTTTTAGTTTAATATTTTTAACGAACACGCCGATACTCTTTTAAACACAAATTTTTTAATTTTTTTTCTTTGCTATAACGAGCGCGCCAAAACCGACCAAGTTCTATCGTTTTCTTTTTCCTTTACCTTATTTTTACCTTTGTTATTTACTATATCGTTTTACCTTTTGTTATTATTTTGATGTTAAGAGCCGAGTTACGACGCAAATAACATAACCCCATTAATATATCATTTTAATTAATTTTACAAATTTATTTATCGGATGTCATGGGGTGCTATACATTCTGAATTTTAATCGCGTCCCTGTGCAACACGCGAGTAACTAAGAAAAATAATTATTATTATATATAACCAATTTTTGATGGCTTAGGTATAGTAGTAGGTGTTTTCTTTTAATTTTTAATTTTGTTTTTTATTTTTTTATTTTATTTTTTATTGCACCCTCTAATCTTTAATATATATTTCGACGTGATTGTAACGATGTTTTTAAATCAAGTGGTTATTTTAAACCTTTTTTAAATTGTTCGGTTTTTTAACTGCCTGACGCTCATCTCTAATTACACCACATTTTTTATCTATGTTTAAACCGACATGTTGTAATGTGTGGCTGTTATGTTTATTTTTATATACGTTTTGTTGTAAATTTTGTTCGAATAACTTGACTTTCATATACAGTGCTTCTGTAACTTAGGAATATACCGTTGCGACGCCGTTTTTTTTCATCACGTTCGTAATTTGCTTATATTTATTTATGTTTCGAATCTATCGTAAAACACGAATACTAACCCACTAATTTATAAATTTATGCAACGGGTGAATAGTGTTCAATCTTGTCACGTTCATTTATATATTCCTTTCAAAATAAAATGAAAATCAAATAAACTTAGCTTATTAGGCGTCTATTGCACCATAAAGAGGTTACCCGTCACTCATGACTCTCTAAATAAATTTTATGTTAACCGTTCAAGAAAAAAACTACTTCTTAGCTAAATTAATTAAATGATACTTTATAACATATATATCTTATTTAAAAATTCTCTAACCCTTTCCCTTCTAGCAAATCAATATTTAACTTAACATTTTCACCTAAACTTTTATTTTTAAGATAATACTTAACGTTAATTAATTAATACTTTAGTAAAATATATTAATTAGTTTTAATTATCTATATATTTAATTAGATTTTAGTTGTCTATATATGAAAAATGTGATTTTATATACTAAATTAAAACAAATTATCTTTAAAAACCTCGTTTATTACACGGGTTAAACAAATATAATTTTATATATATTAAATAATAAAAAAACCTATATCTAAGAACCCCGTGTATTGTACTCAATAAATGTAATTTTATATATCAAATAATTAAAAAATATCTTTAAATACCCTGTGTATTACACGGGTTAAATAAATATAAATTTGTATACTAAATAATAAAAAAATTATATCTTTATTAAACCTCATGTATTGTACAGGTTGAATAAATCTAATTATATATACTATATAATAAAAAATTATATCTTTAAAACATTGTGTATTGCACGGGTTAAATAAATGTAATTTTGTATAGTAAATAATATGCTATTGGATTCGGTTCAAAGATCATAAATTTGGTTCAGTTTAATTCAAATTGAATCATAAACTTGGTTAAGTTTAACTCGAATTGATTAGAACTGCAATTTGAAAAATCAAAAACGGAATTAAATTATTCGCTTATCTCCCTATTTAGTGTTTTTTTAAAGTTTGGTCTAATGTGTAATAAGTTATTTTGTATATTTTTTTTACTTTTAATTTTGGATATGAACGTATTATTGATTTTTTTTAGTTTAAGATTATTTTTTTTGCTATTATTTAAAGAATATCTTAAATTAATAATTTAAATTTGAAGAAAATATTTTATTAGAAAAATAAAATGATTCTATCCAACATTCAAAATAAGATAAGTTTTAATATTCATTAATTTATATAAGATAAATATGAAAAAAGGCGGGAAATTAAAAAGTATACGTTTCAATGAATGACACTTGTCACTAATTAGTTTATTTTATTATTTTATATAAAAGATTGTTATATATTAAAACTAGGTAATGGCCTCGTGTGTTACACGGGTTGATTAATGAAAACGATATAATTTATTATTTGTAAATACTTATTATTTTTAATCTACCCTTGATAGTTTTGATTGAATATACATGATAAATTCATAAGTTGTCATTAATAACATTGTATTTCATAGGACAAACCTCTAATAACATTGAATTTCATGGGACAAACCTCCTAAACTATAAAATAAAATCAAAGTCATCAAAATTCACACCAACAAAACTTGAGAAAAGTTGAACTAAAGAAATGAATATTGGATTTGAATAATCCCAACTACTCGTCGTTGGCTGCTAACAGTCTCAACTTCAAAAATAACCACTGGCTATCCCAAGTATAATATATTGGCTTCCAATGGACCCTTATTAACAGAACCCTAACGTTGTTAGTCTCCGATCGCCGGAAAAAACGTTCCTAAAGTTCCGATCTAAGGTTACAAAGAGGTTTGCGCCCAAAATGTTGAGTTTTCCGGCCAAAAAGCTTGAGTTTTTCCGGACAAAAAGAAGTTTTCTGGAGATAAAAAAGTTTACGACGACCTCAATAATTAGGGATTTTAGTAGAAAAAGGTTGATAAAGTCCATAATAAGATTACACAGAGGTTTAGGACAAAAAAATTGAGTTTTCCGGCCAAAACACTTTTCCGGCGACCGGAGACTAACGGCGTTAGGGTTCTGTTAGTCAGGATCCATTGTAGGCCAATATGTTAATAATTGGGACTGTCAGTGGTTATTTTTTAAGTTGTGACTGTTGTCGGCCAACGCGAATAGTTGAGATTATTGAAATCCAATATTCCTTGAAGAAACATGCAACTATTTTGATTCTTTTTTACTCACTTTTACTATTTTGTGTGCTTTACTTATTGAAAAGAAAAGTCTTGGTATCAATACATGCATCTCAACCCAATGGAAAATGTCCCCATTTTATTTCTTTTATTAAATAACCACGTGTATTGTACGATTTGAATAAATGTACTTTTATATACCAAATAATAAAAAAGTTGTATCTTTAAAAACCCTATGTATTATACAGGTTAAATAAACGTAATTTTATATATTAATTAATAAAAAGTTATATCATTAAAAAAACCTCGTGTATTGTACATGTTAAATAAATCTAATTATATATACAAAATAATAAAAATATTATATATTTAAAAACAACGTGTATTACATGGATTGAATAAAGGTAATTTTGTATAGCAAATAATAATAAAAAAAATTTTTTGAAAAGCCTCATGTATTACACGGGTTTAATAAATGTAATTTTGTATATTAAGTAAGAAATAGTCATTTCTTTTAAAATCACGTATATTATATAAATTAAATTTATGTATAAAAAATAAAAAAGTTGTATCTTTAAAAAAACCCGTGTCTTGCACGATTTGAATAAATTTAATTTCATATACTAAATAATAAAAAAATATATTTAAAAAAAACTCACTGTTTTGCACGGGTTGAATGAATTTAATTTTATATACCGAAGAATAAAATGGATAAATATAAATGGAAAAAAATTGTAAAAGATAAAAAGATAAAATTATTACTTGTATTTTCATTTTTATTTTTACATTAAAAATCTAAAACATTAGTAGAGGCCATGAGTTTCCTATGCTTACTTTATTATAATTCAATTTTATTAATCTCTATTATAAATATAAAATAAAAAATAGTAAAAGATAAAATTCATAGATTAAAATAATATATTCTATATTTGAATCTTATTAATAAATATTATTTATATCTATTTGTTTAGGGTAATATATAAAAAGATAAAATTTATGGATTAAAAAAATATATTTTTTATTTAAATCTTATTAAAAATATTATCTATATCTATTTATTTAGCGGGGAAAAAAATAGTTGAGACCAACTCATAAAGCGCCATGTGTCCGCTATATAATTTACTTTATTATATGTATAGATTATTTTATTATTTTGTATTGAAGATTGTTATATATTAAAATTTTCTTCATATTAAAAACTTTGATGAATATTACTCAACCATCCATCAAGTACGACTTCACTTATTTTTAATTTTTCAGTAATTTTTCTTTTATCATATATATTTTCTTTTATTTTTCTCTAATATTTTTATTTGTTGAAAAATGAATTTATATATATATATATATATATATATATAATATATATAATATATAGACGACTATAAATAGTAACTTTATTTTTATAATAATATAGTTTTTATTATTTTATTAATACTATAATAGTTTATTATTATATTTACTCTTAATAACGTATTTTTAATTCTTTTCCATTTTAGACCCTATATTTTCTTTACCAATTTTTTTTAGTAATTACTTCTTTTCCTTTTTAGAAGATATATTAATTTATCAATTAATTTGATCTTTTTTAGTAAATTACGTCTATAACTTTTTTTTCTAAAACTTAAGTACATAGTTGTGCGTGATTTTTTTCTCCAACGTTTCGTGAAGTTGTATTCAAAATAAAGTATTTATTTGGTATAAAAAAGTACGATGATAAACTAACCGTTCTAATGATTTGGCTTTCTAAACAACATATTTTATATTCAAATCACGTTTGTTTTACATTATTATTTGCTCGGTTTCGCCGCAAGGCACCACGTAAAAAACTAGTATTAATTTATATTTGATTTGTGTTATCTTTGTTAACATTTTTAACCGAAAACAAAGTTAAATTCAAAATAAAGGAATTATTTTCTGTAACTCGACGACTTTCACACATGTTTTTCACACATGTGTTTTTATTGATAACTTCTTTGGAATATAATTGTACACGTCGCTTATGTGAATTCTTGAAATCATGCGTGAAATTGTATGTTAAGTTTTCTAAATGTTCTAGCCTCATGAAATTCGATTTTGGGCCACATAATAAATTCTAAGAACGTTTTGGTAGATCCATCCAAAGTTGAAACCATGGCAATAAATTATGCATAATAAAGACTATATGTGCATAATTATGGTGTTAAACTATAATGATGCGTGTATCCCTCGCCTCAAAAGCCGTCATATTTTGATGATTTTGTACACTTCACGAGTTAACAACGATTTATACACATTCTCTCTTTATCTCTCAATATACACACACGCATGTACACATACACACTGCCAAAACGAAGGATTTTTCATTTTTCTTTACAAAAAAGCATAAAAAATCAAATTTCCAAAAAAAAAAAGAAAAAAGTTTTTGTTGATTTACACCACCGTAAAGAACCCTTACAATAGATGTAAATGCTGATATCTGCAGTGTAAAAGCGTTCAGAACGTTTATTGGAATTTTTTTACAGTTGTTTTTGTTACGTTTTCATCTACATGTTTATAAAAAACGGTGGCAAAACTTGAACAGAAAGTCAGAGTTTTCTAAGTTCTCACAACTCAAGAGAGTTTTCTCTTGATCTCTATCACACACAAACACGCACACACACACACACACACATATATAGGAAGAAATCTCATGTTAGTTAAGAAAACTATGAAACCCAACTAAATGGACATTTTTTCCCACGTGTTACACTTTTTGCAGACATGTTACTTGTAACAACCAGAGGTAGCCATGTGTTACGTGTATCAACTTTTGCAGACTTTTAATTTTTTCTTAAACGCAAAAAGTGTAACAGGACTAATTTGAACCCTTGATTTTTTTTAATGGATGGTGGAGATAAGGTTAACTCAAATGGATTTTCTTTCTATCCCACCCCTATATACATTAAATGGCTTATCTTGAGAAATCTATATATTTTGAGAACTGTGGGAACTCATTAAAAAAACCAATCAAAGTTGATTGTAGCTTTTAGGCTTTGCTCTAAGGTTTAGTTTTTAGGGTTTCATGTTTTTGGCGTTTGGGGTTTAGGAATGACTAGATAGAGTTTTCTAATTCCTCTTGATTAAACTCAACCTAAACTAAAATAAAAACAATTTGTCACTAAGGAAAATGTAAATTTAAAAGCGTTTAATGTAAATAGGCGAAGAAAATGCGATACAAAAAAGTGGATGGCTATATTGGTGGTATATATGGTGATTGCGAAATTCGCTAATTAGGTGGATAATTAGGTCAAACAAAGAGACTTAGGGTCTGTTTGGTATTGGGTAACGGAATGGGTGAGGGAATGGAATGGGCGAGGTAATGGAATTAAAGGAATGGAATGGATCAATTCCATTCTTGGTCTTGTTTGGTTACCACGTGTGAAGGGAATGAATCCTTACTTTGTGTTTTTTGGTAGGCTGGAAAGGAAAATACGAAGGACTAAAATCGCTAGTGTGTGGTAGTAGTGGGTGGTGGTACTGGTGGCAGCGGAGGGTGACGGTGGTTGGCGGAGACCACAGACGCTGCTCAGTGGTGGTGATGGTCGGCGGTGGCGACGACGGGGGGTGGTGATGGCTAGCGATGGTGGGTGTTGGTGACGAAGACGAGGGGTGGCAGCGGTGGGTAGTAGAGATGGATGGCTGTGGTGGTTAGTGGTGGCGATGAAGGGTGAGAAAGGGAATGGAATGAAAAAAACAAGGGGGATGGATGAAATGAATTTTGGGTTTTTAGAGGGAATGGAATGCCTTATGCCTTATGTAATGTCTTATGTTATGGTTATAATATATGAGATTGAAACTTCTCGTGTTTGGACTTCCAATAGACGAACTTGTGTCTACGAAAAACACATAACCATGGTGTCTAAATTTGGGTGTTTTGTCAAAGATAACTTTTATGTACTTTCATACTAAGCAATCATCTCGCATCCACATTTAATTCCATCAAACCCATACACCTCATTTATCCTTGTAGGATGACTTGGCGGTTTCCCAAAACTCTCAACACATCAACTCACGTTCGTGGAAATTACTATGCAAACCTTGAGTATACTCGAATCCCTTGCTTTAAACACTTTTGGTGTAACACTTCGCATTTCTGTAACTTCCTTACTTAGAAAGTTGTATTCACATTTCTATTTTAGAAGCTTGTATTCATATTTTATTCATATTTCATTTCTAATCTTGTAATCCGAGACTTTGATCATAATGGGAATTCATTTTTATACTCATACTTGTTACATTTTATACTTGTGTTATATACGCAATCGATCTTTAAATACATGCTCATACCAAAACCGATATATGGAATATCAATTATACGTGCATCATACTCATATGATACTTAGATACGCTTAGAATACCTAAAAACAAGTTAAAATACAAGAAAACGGCATAAAATAACCTAACTACAAAGTGAAATGAATAAAAGTGAAAAAAATTCAAAATCAGAAAATAGTTCCCATCGTGCCACGCGACAGGGAAGAAAGGTTGGTCGCGTGGCGTGACCAAGATCATTTTTAAGCAGATATTTTTTTGCTAACCGGATTTCACTCTTTTCCACCTCATTTCTCCTCCAATCACATTCCAACCTCCTTTAAACCCAAACCCTAATCCTTCCTATAAAACCAAGCCTCATCCATCATATTTTCACTTTCCACAAATCCAAGTTACTCTCAAACACTCCAAAATATCAAGAAATTCTCAAGTTTGGGCAGAAAGTTTCAAGTGTTTAAGTAAGATTTCAACTCACTTTCTTGTTCATTTCTTCTTGTTTTCTTCTTCCATTCCAATTGGACAACCTTTAGGAATGTTTCCACGTTTACCATGGTAAACTAAGTTGGAACACCACCATAATTGAGGTCCAAAGTTGGATTAAATTCTGTTTTTTATGAAACTTTTATCTTATGCAACTTTTGCTTATGAACATAGACTCAACCTTGTTCTCAACCAAATCGCATGTTGATGGACTTGTGTTGGGGCTTCATTTCAGAAAGATTGAGGTACAAACACCTCCAATCTAATGAACCTAAGTCATCAAGTAAACTTACTAGTCACAAAGTGTCCAAACTACACCAAGTGTCCAAACATTTACCATGATTGGAATGCACTAGTCTAGTTTGAGTTTCACTTGGTCACTTGATGATTAAGATGATAAGTTACTTGTACATTCTTTATTTTATTCATGACCAACTGAAATCATCAACTAAGTTGATGATTTTGTGCTTTGGTGAATCCATACAATGAGGTTAAATGGATGGAATTCATCCCACCTCAATGCATGACACTATATGACTTGGACTATATGCTTATAAATCTATACATAATTATATATTAGAACTGAATAATAACACCAAACAAGCTCACGGTTTAATGCTATGTATTGTGGTCATTTTCATCTTGGACTAAATTTTCTCAAACTATGGATTCTAATGGGTGAATCGGTACCCATGAAAACATGACCAAAATAGTGTCCATATGAGTGCTTTAGACAAGATGTACTTTCTTGTGATATACATATTTATAAACTAATTTAAATGCTTAATCCCTACTCAATACCAAACTCCATAAACTCAAACGCCTCATTCATCCTCTTAGGATAATCTCGGCCTTTTCCTAAACTCTCAAGACTCTCCGCTCACGTTTTGGAAGCTTTGCTAACCATGAGTATACATGCCCCCCTTTTACTTTAGGTACACTTTTGGGGTGCAATATAAATATACATCAAACTTACACATACACAAAATATTCACAGGATTCACCGTACATACATGCTTAATACGTTATACACTAGGATACTTGCATGCTAGAAGCCATTCTTGCATGAATACTTGTCAGTAACTTTATGAGCCAACCTTAACATGTATAGCAATATAGGAGTAGCACACCACTCGTTTGATGGGTCTTTTTTAAGTATTCAATCGTTAATGGTCTTGACATTTTGATGATAAGATTACGCTAGTGGAATCATTGGGTTGACACGTATGTGATGCATGATAGTTCATGATAAGTTATGCTTTAGTATACGATTTTGCCATGTGGATTTTGCTAAACTTTTATACATATGCTTGTAAATCAAACTTGTATGCTCACCAATGTTTTATTTGTTGACTGTTTCTTTAATATATATTGCAGGAATATGATGATGCGTTTAAAGGAAATCTAGTAGGATGGACTAGAAACGCGTCTTATTTTAAATTTGTTTTGTTGATTTAGTTGTTATGTTGTAGTTATTTGCTTCCAAAAAATATATTTGAAACTTTTGAAATGAAAATCATTATTTAAATATTGTCGCAAATAGCAAGTTATGAAGTCTCGAGCAATCTCGTTTTCGTCTCACTCCGATGTTTCCGCCATCGGTTGGGGTGTGACATTTGGGGTGTAACATGTATAACATAAACACACTCAGATCTGCACACAATCAAACTTATGAATACACTTAATCCATCAAACATGCTATTTGTTATGCTTAGGTTATTTATGCTAGATATTCAATCATTCATACATGCAAACTATTTGTCATTAACTTTGCGCAAGCCCACTTCAACAATTATTAGGAGTAGCACACTGCCCGTTGTTTGCGTATTGTTAAGTATTCAATCAATCAATCATGATGTCCTCGATCACTTCGGTGACGAGAGATGCACAATATTCAGTAGACACAAGGGTTTGACCTATTAGTAATGCATGCTAGCTTCAACTAAGTATACAAAATGCCATGTTGGATATGAGACAAGAAACGTATAATGATGCTTGAAGAAAATCTATTTAGGATGAAATTATAAACACACTTACATTGTTTAATTGTATATCTTATGTTGTTGATGTTTTAGTTGCAAAATGTTGTACTTTCCCATTTCAAGATAATGTAATCCTTTTAGTATGAAATGAAACTTGGTTTATTTAAATATTGTCACATTAGCACGTTATGAAGTCTCGAGCAATCTCGTTTTCGTCTCACTCCACTGTTTCCGCCATCGGTTGGGGTGTGACACTTTTACTATCCGCTGGACTTTTTAGTACTTGAGTATGTTTCACTAGACAAAACCAAACAACCAACGGTTATTTAGGTCGACCGGTTTTGACAACTTCAAATGCCCAAATCATTGTAAAAAGGGTACGGTTGACATGACTTTTAACCGTCGGTTGAGACTTAACGTATTTTTAGGCATGACTAACCCTCTTGTCAACGATAAATGCTACATGGCGGACATTGTTGACGCATATATGCCTTTATACGACACGGCTGTTGAGGAAAACACAATAGAGAAGTGCTTTACGTTTGACAGGTTACATGTCGAAATGACGAAGAGCATAGATGAGGAGGAGAAAAAGCTAGAGGTGCTAGAGATAAAAGAAGGAAGACCACCTGGGACTCATCAAGTGGAGAGTCTTCCGAAGAAGATTGATAGATTTATCCGAACTCAACTTTGTGAAAAGCTGTATATCTAGTAAATGAAAATCCTCATCTCATGAATGGTTTTAAATGCTTTATCAAATGTGTCTTTAAATTGTATTTACAAGCGGAAATTGACGTATTTTTAAAGAGTGGTCGTCAGATGAACGTTAACTACTATAGTGCTGGAATGGTCCGTTCTATTGTTTTTAAAATTTGAAACTCTATTGTCTAGAACCTATTATATTACCTAGGATCCCTATTGAATTTTTTAAATCCTCTCATTGACTGTTTCATTACATTCTAGCGACTCTTGCAAAGATTAACCTATGGCATGAAGAACTCTAGTGCTCAAAAGCCTTTGATAAACTTATGTAATTCATATTACGTAAACATCTAGACTTCAGTTGTGTTCATAAATAAAAAGTTTTGTATTTGTGTGAATTCAACTGTACATCTACCCCTCCACAAAGCGAGGTGTGACACTACATACAAAAATACATATTTACGTTTGTATGTATGTATGTATGATTGTATGTATGTTAAGATTTGGCCTTTAATTTAAATAAGCGAGCTAATGAACATAGATTGGTTGGGACTTGGCTTGTTTTCAAATTAGAATTCGAGGGACTTTCAACCGAGTCTCGAGCCAAGAGCTTTTTTAAATATTTCAGATCGTTGTAATTTTAGTTCCATACGAAAGGAACACAAAACAAAACAATATGTGAATTTATCATACAAAAAGCATGAAACCACTTTGTAATTCAATTCAAACCCTAAAAATGTCATTCATCATGTACACCCATCATCCGTCAAAATCCATCAAACTCCTTTACAAAAAGAGAAGAAAAAAAAAGTGCAAAAGGGAAAGAGAAAAACAAACTTTTTCATTGTCTTATCGAAACCGTTGCCTCTTTTCAACCGGACCAAAGTTATTAGTCATAGGACAACTTCCTACCATCCTCCCTTGACAGTTGCTAGATTTCATGTAATTAAAACTCAACATACTTCCATCACCCCCACCACCAATCATTTGAGAAAACCCACCATAAGACATCTCAAAATACCGCGGTGGCGAAGGGTTTTTCGCTAGTAGTGTTTGCAAAAGCGGACCGGCTTCTATAACAGATTTTAGTAAATTTCCTTTTTGTGGCAAGGCTTTTCCTTTGATCATATTCTCCAGCATCAAAGTGTCATTATTCATTATCCGTGGGCTATGCATTGCACGAAAATCGTTGGGTAACGTGTGGTAATCTTGAACAAAAGAGTTGCTTGTGTTGATGTTAGAGAGCTCAGGAGATGTTACTGGATCAAAAAGCGAATTGACCGGCGAACAATGGTTATATGCATGATCAGAGAGACTATTTGATTCTGCTATACTTGAGTTGGTTGCTGGTTTTATTAAAGGGTATTGATGATGTTGATGAAGTTGATGAATCATAAAGCAATCTGTGATCATGGATTTGTTTATAGAAGGCATGTTCTTGTTAAGTAGTTTCTGTATTTGATCTCTTGCTTCATCTCTTTCATGACAAACAAGTTTTAAGAGGTGTAACAATTGTTTAACTGATTCAGTGTTCTTGTTAATTTCTTCATTTGCTTTTGCTCTTACTGCCTCCAGTTCAAGTGTAGTGTAGTGAATCTTGAGCTTTAGTTCATCACTGCTCTATAATTTCAAAAAAAATAAAAATAAAATAATAAATAAATAATATATGATTGGAAGAAAGGTATTTTCTCATTTAATTTTAGGGTATCAAACATCTAACTTTATTAATCAATAACAGTAGATTGAAATTAAGATAATCTTGAAAATCAAGAAGATTTTATAGAGAAACAAATTAACATTGATATGCATTTTTAAATATATACAAAAGATATACTATTTTCTTGAAACATTATTTGAATTATTGCCAACTAAACAAAAGATATACTATTGGCTTGAAAAATTATTTGAACTATTGCCAACTAATTTTGTATATAAATTAACCGCTAGTAATTACATTAGCATAACGATTTATAATAAAGATTGGAATAGAAATTACCCAATTAACTGGTGCAAACATGCGTCCAAGTAAATAATGTAAATATAAGAATAAATATATTGGAGCTTGCAAATACGACTATCTCTATATTACACACACTAAAATGTGTTTTTTCAAATACAAACAAAAGAAATTCAAGATATGCACATGGAGTAATCCATCAACCGCCAGAAAAAATAACAGAAAACCAAAATTGTAATCTGAAATATACAATGCTTTATTAAGATGATTATTTACAATCAAGAAAACAAAACAACATGTATATTGTTCTAAGAGATTTTTAGCTCCTTGACTCAAAAAAACAAAAAAACATGTATATTTTTCTAAGAGATTTTTAACTCCTTGAAAGAAAAGATAACAAAAACATTAAGAGAATATTATTAAAGAAATAATAAAATTTGAAGAATTAATTTTAATAGATCTAAATTCAAGAAATGTAAACCATGAAATTTTATTAAAGAATCCCAGAAAGTTATAATTTGGAATAAATTGCAGGCAAATATCATATGAATAAAAGCAAGTTTTCATATGAATGCACAACGTTTCATGTTATAATCAGTTTGTTTTTATTACTATAAAATAATATACGAAGAGCAAAATTAGATGAACGATGACATACCTCTTGGTGACTCCAAAAAGATGACATTTCTTCCATAAGTTCTCCTTTTTCTGTCTTTGTATGTTCAAAGAAAGCAAAAAGGGGAGGTGAAGAGAGGAGAACTAGAGCATCTTATAGAATACACTTCGACCAAAAAGACAAAGAAATAAATTTTATAATTGTTCTTTCAACATTAAAATTAAGGAACAAAATTGGGTTGTAGCTAGGGTGTCTCTTAAAACATAATAAAAAAAATTATAAGTTTAAATATAAATATCATGAAGAATACATTAAATTATATTTTAAAATATGCATTAGTCTTAAAACACAAATAACATGAAGAATACATTAATTAAATCATATTTAAAACACAAATAACATGAAGAATACATTAAATCATATTTTAAAATATGCATTAGTCTTAAAACACAATAGAAATGTTAAAACAGCCTTTTTTCACAAATTTTCAGAGACGACTTGAAACATAAAGATGGAAACAATATAATGGAATCTAATTTGTTTATAAACAAGTGAAATGCCTTTTTTGGATTGTTTGACATTTCCTTTCATGACTTCATTATGAATACGCGTTTTGAAATTCACATTATTATATTTTTCATCTTTCTACCACAAACTTTATGGTTTTTTTTAATTACTTTACCCCTGGTAAAAGTGTATGTAACAAAAAGTTAAGAGAAAGGTAATCAAAAGATGATGTAGTTTGTGGCTTATGACGAAGAAACATGATAATATATAATCACCTCCCTCAATAATAATGATCATCATAAGTTTTGATGTATAAAATAAACCGATTTTAGTGCCATATCATTACATAAAACTAATTATATCATTACATAAAACTAATTATTGCGAGGAAAATATCATTTCATAAAACTAATTATTACAAGAAAAATAACGAACTTGTTTAAATTTTTATGAGTAATTCATAATTTATTTTATTTTATTTTTATGAACATTTTTTTTGTTAGACATGTATTGTAGACAATGCTCTACAAACATATAATGGAGAATCATTTATTTTGTTGCGCGTCAAACTTTGACACAATGGATTTAAAAGACTTGTAACAAACTTTAACATGTATCTATTTATATTGTAGCCATTATTCTGTCTCATTCGCCTATAATCATTGATTGATTCAGAGGTGGATCCAAGGAGGGTTTAGCTTCGGTTTAGAAAAAATGAAACAATTAGTGAAACCTTGTATGATTTGAAAAAAAATATATTAAGAACTTCTAAGAATCTACAAAAGGAAACGGTGAAAAAAATTCTTGAATCCGTCACATAATTGATTCATTCACATAGATTTTTACCAAGAATGAGTTTTATTATTGCATTGTGAGTTCATATTGATGGGTGTTTTTTTCACTAGAATATCCCATATGTACTCTATATCCTATGTAATTTACATAATATGCACATTGTTTAGTAATTTTATTTGATACATAATATTGCTTACATAAGTTCTTTCAATCTTTTTACGTATCTACAAATGTGCATATGTAGGTATACTGTTATATTGTGTAAATTTGTGTTTTAAACTTTTATTGGCTGTGGTAGTGTAGCTTTCATCATGAAATTATTCAAACAATAAGCATCATATGTAAGAATGTTGAGCTTATAGAAATTCTTTAACTCATATGTATGGACATCGTGTATTAAAAATTATATAGTTGATGGACTATAACTACGGTGAGTATTCGAATACAGTTGTTTAAAGGCCGCTGGATTATGGTTGTCAAAAAGTTAATTAGTGTCCTTGATATCCAATTTTCACTAGGAGTTTTTTAGAAACAAAATTCGTAAACTTTTAGTGTATTCTTCAGGGAAAGAGATGTTTTTTTAACAAATCTAAAATATAATTCCGAATTTAAAAGTTTGGTCAAATATAATCATAATGTTTAAAAGTTCATTGAACTTGAACAACCTTCATGTATTATATGTAATTTAATAATAAGAGAATCTTTATTTGCTTGGATCATTTTAAGCCATAAAGAAACCGTCCACATTATGTATCTGAAGGAACATTACATAAACAAGAAAACTTTATTCTATAAAGAACATGGGTGAGATAATATTACATATACCAATACTCTCTTGGCCTCTTTCTTTAACTGTACAACATTAAATAACACAAAAAATATTTGAAACAAGTATAACTTATATAAGGGTTATAAAATTTTAGTTTTTTCCTTATATCTAAATCGTAACTGATTTTACATATTTTTTTATTTAAAAAATAAGCCATCAGTGAATTCGACTAAAATAAAAACATAGTGGAAGTTTGTTTAGTAGCTTAATTAAAACTCATTAGTAAAGATATGTCTCGTCTGAGTTCGTTGGAGCAGCATTTTTTTTCCCTTCTTTAGTGGTGTTTGATTTTTGAGTTTATAGGATTTGCATTTAAAATCCTAAAAATTCCTTTGTTTGATTACTAAAACACAAAGTATTTGTATTTGTTAAAATCCCAAGTCGATCTATGTTCTATGAGATTTTGTAAATTCTTACTCCTTTTTAACGGCAAACTCACAAAGACACATAAACTCTCATCACTTCAAAGAGGTACCATTTCAACATCAAGACACATTAAAACATTACTTAAGTTAGTGTTGGAAAATAGTAAAA
Organism: Scalesia atractyloides; assembly: GCA_947069175.1. NCBI lineage: Eukaryota > Viridiplantae > Streptophyta > Magnoliopsida > Asterales > Asteraceae > Scalesia > Scalesia atractyloides. The sequence goes on from CAMTDV010000025.1 coordinate 92,027,928, forward strand.
ATAAATATGATATTTACTTACTTTGAACACAAATAATTAAATGTAATTTTCATTAAAATACTAATTAAATAAATGGTTTGTAATTTTCTTGATGAGGGCTTCACAAGGATTTAAGAAGTAGCCAACATAGAGTTGAGATAAATAAAATGTCGAATACTTAAGTGTGGTGTATTTGAAATCAAAGTGATGTAAGAAATTGGATAAGGGCTTGTAACTCATAAAGAGATAATTAAGTTCAAATTTTTTGTAACTTAAAACCAAACATGGTTGGTAAGAATTTTTAGTCGTTCTAAAAATTTTATCATAAATAACAAACTTATTGTGAAAACCTTTACCATGAGCATTCGTTGGGTTCTCAAGTCTCAACTTTCATAGTCGCACGTGCTTAAGGATTGTGGACCTAAATGGCTTCTAAAATCCTTGGGGTCGCACTACTATGTTGAGTTAGAAGGCATTTAGGTTCACAATCCTTGAGCACATTCGACTATGAAAGTTGAGACTTGAGAACCCAACGTATGCTCATAGATAAAGTTTTTTGCAACAAGTTTGTTATTTATGGTAAAGTCGATTTAAAATCAGTTTGTAGGTGGTTATTAAACCTTTTTAATTGTTATTAAACATGTTTAGTGCAACCTATTTTTTGTGTTTAACAAAGCTAAATTATTTGACAGATTCTTTTATACCATACTATAACACAAAGGTCTCCACATTTTTAGACTGACAAAAATCACGAAAAATACACTTCAAGAAAAATTAGCAATGATCAAGAAGTTATTTCTAGATACAAGTTTTGAATTATTTCTAGATACAAGTTTAGGTGACATTCTAGCTATTATATGGGTGTTTGGGATTCCTTATTTTCACCTACTTTTAACTTATTAACTTTTTGAAAAGTTCAAAAGGACTTTTTAGGTGTTTGAGAATTCATGTGATGTGAGAGAATAAAGTTAATAAGTCAAAAATTCTAAGTTATTAACCTTTCATGTAGAAGTTAAAAAGGAGTTTTGAGAAGAAATCCCAAACAATGTAAACTCTTAGAATACAAATGTGTACTCCTATAGGAGACGTACAATTTGTTTTAAAAGACCTACTTTTGAACACGAATTCTTAGCTATCTTTTCTTTTTTTGTTGTTCTTTAGTATTTTAATATACTTTTTCCTTTATTAATATAGATATTTATAAAATGTTCTTCGATACTAGGATTTTTGATATTTGACTGCCGGGTAAAGTTAGTTTACAAATGACATTTTTTTCTAAGTGTAAGAAGTCTATATATGGATTGTGTTTTAACTTTAAGGTATGATGTTTTAAATTCTTTTTCAAAAATATAATATGGAAAAACACCAAACGTAACAATTTAAAACACAATCATCATATGAACTCTAGGTATTAAATTTAAAACACACTGATTAACTTTCTTCGCATAATGTTTTAAATTTAATGCTTAGAATACATTTCATTGTATTTTAAATTATTATGTTAGGTGTTTTTCTATATTATACTATTCATGCGACATGTCAAACGAATCTAAAACACCATACTTAAACTTTAAAACAAAATGTCTGCAATTTCTCACATATTGTAAGAAAAAATTCTTTATAAAAGAACCTTTACCTATGACTACTTACCAAAATAAAAAGAAATTGAGGAAAACCGTCGCTTGTTGTATCTTTACGTATTAGTTATTGTTTGAACATGGAATGACCTTTTTTTAACTTCAAAAAAATAATAATAACAAAGTAGTTAGAAAACCAACCATTCCAGTATATGCGTATTAAAATTTAAGAGGCCATCTCAACTTCATAAGCAGACAAACATCAAACTTATTACAATCAACATCCCTTTAATGACAAAGCTATCGGATTTATTTAGAATCTGATGATACATTGTATCATGATTTTTTTTAATAATTTCATCGTTTAAATATTAAATTATAGATTAAAATATATGATTGATCTCGTCCTAGATTTACTTCAATAATTCATCCTACCCAAGTATGTTTCTCCATCCAATTATCCTTTCATGTGGCACCTGAAGCATCGGGATCTAGGTTTTATGTTTGGGGATAAATTAAAAAGATCATATAGCTCAATCACTAGTCTTAAAGCATGGTCTAACCCAGTTGATAGAAACACATATATTTTAGAAGAGTCGTCTCAGATTCAAACCTAGAGAATAAAGTAATCTATAATTATTTGTCGTCGTTAAAAAAAAAATCTCTTTATGAATAAAATGCAAATATTCGATAAAATAAATTTTGTTATTAGAATACAGGGTTTAATTTAGTTTCTTGTTAGTTTTCTCATGTACTTAAATCGTTGGTCAATAGAATTCTGTTGCATCCGTTAACCTAACTCTACTCCAAAATACTCAATTTGGAAGGGGTCATTAACCCACAAGTACTCACACCTACTATCCAATAATACTCTCACCTAGCTCAACGCACTACCTTTCATTTCTTAACCATCCAAGTTCCACATCTTCGGTATGCGAGTACTAGAACTCGAAAAAGAAACTCAGCCCAAGTACTTTGGGCCCTTGCACTAGTGTACTTGAGGTACTTGGGCTTGCTCGCATGTACTCGGCCACATCCGAGTAAACTGTCCCATTCACCCTTAATATATCATTGTCCTTAAAAAACAATAAATTGATTTTAATGTTCGAAATAAAAGAGGCCCTTAAATTTTAGCATACCATATAACACGACTTCCCACCGATACCACATCAAGTAAAGAGGAAATTTACGATACTTATCCACACACGTTACGTGATTATATAACACTTATGGCCCTCATCTAAAATTCATGTATTGCATTTTTCTAGCTACCTACACTCCCTACAAATACGTGTGTGTGTTTGTGGGTGGGGGCGGGGGGGGGGGGGGGGCTGGAACAAATTACAAAGTCCTATCATGTGCCCGTTTTATCAAACTACGTAGGTAAGATAGCGATAGAGAATTTCCCTTCGGTTGGATTTTTCATTAATTATTAAATAAATTTTATATACTTTATTATTTTTTTTTTCAAAAACTTATAGCATAAGATCAAGATTTTATTATCCAAAGAGTAAATTGCACAAAACATCTTTTATGTTTCCTCAAACTTGCAGGTTCCAGCCTTAATGTTTAAAAGTTTCTAAAAACAACCTTTAAGTTTATTTTTGTTGCGGGTTCAATCCTTTACAGCTAACCACGTTATTTTCTTCAGTTAAGTTCCCTCACATGATCAACCAAAATGACGAATATACCCTCACATGTTATGCATGTGACGGAACTTAACTGAAGAAAATAACGTGGTTAGCTGTAAAGGATTGAACCCGCAACAAAAATAAACTTAAAGGCTGTTTTTAGCAACTTTTAAACATTAAGGCTGGAACCTGCAAGTTTGAGGAAACATAAAGGATGTTTTGTGCAATTTACTATTATCCAAATTATGATTTAACTATGCGAAAACAAAATTTTCGAATAATTTAGTAAAAATTACAAATTTTGTTCTTTATCTTAATACCATATACCAGTTGGTGTCATTTTTAAAGAAATTTTAATAGGTTTTGCACTTTATGAGAAATTTTGTTACATGTTTTGTCCTTCATACCCAACTAAAGTATGTTAAATATGGTCAAGTGGACCCGTATTTTAGTATTTTCGCATCCTAATTTACAAATAAAGTTTTAAAAAAAATACATTTCTCTCTCTACAAACTAGACACCCACACACTCTCTCTTTCTAAAAACCCAATTCCACCCATCTACCACCACCCATACACCACTGTCCCTCCCCCGACAACCACCATCTACCAACGCTACAATCACCCAGACACGCATTCTCTTTCTCTACCACTCTCTACCTCTCTTACCACCATCCACCACCAACCCTAACACCCCAAATCGTTGCCTCCAACCTGAAACAACGACCAACATCTTTAAAATCTTTCAAAATTCGCCAATCCGAACCCATAGGAGTCACCACTCCTGATGTCTTGCCCGGAAATAACCACAAACCCCTTTGTCGCTTCTGCACGTGTTTGATCGAAGTATAAGTCGCTGGAGGGTCGAGTTCAAAACCGAAGATTTAGAGTGCCCCAACCTGCGGCCTTCTGATTCCACCTTAGGGCCCTCCGCCGCCGATCTGAGTCCTTATCTCCGTCATCCAACCCTAAGCCCATCACCGCCGTCTTTTGTCTCTCAGTTTCTGTGGTTTTCTCTCTCTCTATTTCTTTCTCTCTCTAGGTATGTTGTAAGGTGTGTGTGTTGTATATATCTTAAAAGATAAGAAAAAAAACAAAGAAGATTGGGAACATGTGATGGTATTTTGTAACCTAGAATTATGTAACTGTGTCAGTAGCCTGAGATAGTACCCTGATCTACTAGCAGTTGTTTAACATTGTTAAGCAGGTGAGTTATCATGTTTACTTATAAAACTGTGATTGTATACTCGTTTTGTCTTAACTGGTAATAATAGAAGAATGTTGTAATGTGTAATTATCGGTAGGGATATGTTTAGATCCTTATATGCTTAATGGGATGTGTCGGAACTGGCTGAAAAGAGAATAAGGTTTCTCGTATCCATTTCGACACTACCATACCTATGCGATGGCCAAGGGGTTAGACAGCCCATTGCTGTGGTTTGTGAGAAAGGTCATGAATGGAATAGGTAAACTATAAAACATGAGCTCACCAACATATAGATGACGTCTTTTTGGGGTATACATGTCACATGTAATCAATGAAACAACATTAGGAATAAAGGGAAGACATGTGTGGCCTGAAGACCTAGAAATTCCTATATGCTGAATATTGTAATTAAATAATGTGTTGTATCAGACTATGCTTCTACTGTAAATGTATCAATCGTACATAATCACCCGAGTTACGGGTGAGGTGTTACATCAACCCCAACATCAACAAAGATTTTATGGTGGACACAACATTGAAAAGGCCATAACGTGCGTGGAAGAAAACCGTTTAAGGTTTGTCTAGCAAGGGAAGTTTGGTGGATATCGTCCTCGAGTACACAACCAAAAGAGGTTTGGAAAAAACTAAAAAAACAATGCTTGGCAACAAATCGCGGAAGCAAAATAAAAAAAAGGAAAAAATTATGATTGAAATAACATTGGAAAAACAAAAAGACAACATCAAATCCTTCATGGAACCACATGATAAGATCAATGAACTGTACTTACCGATTATATTAGCACGTAAACGTGAAATCATGGCAAGATGGTGGACATGTAAATTCTTGGTTTTTTTTTTCTACTTTAGTTAGGTTTTTTTCTAAATTATTGTATGAGAGTGTGAAGGGGATGAGGAGGATGGATCCTCAGTAGTTACATGCGGGAAAGTGGTGGAGTTATTTTGATTGGATGTAAATGAGGGAAAGGGTGACAAGGCATGTGATTGAATGTTGGGAGATGGAGTGTTATGGGTAGTGTGTTAAGAAATTGAGGTGGCAGGTATAGGTTGGTTTGCATGGGTGGATTGGAAGTTGAAAAGATAAAAGGGAACCATGCATCAATTTGGAGGGACATAGATGGGTTGGAAAGATTATGCAGTTTTGAAAGGGAAATTCATTTCCACAATGACATGACGAGAATAGTAGGTCTTAAGAGGTTTGAGGGGGGGGGGGGGGGGGGGGGGGTATATGTGGAGTAGGCACTTTGGGTTGAGGGGTAGCCGTGTATATGCATGGTATGGAATGTTCTTGTAGTTTGTGTGGCGAGGATAACATAAACAACTGAAACTCTGTAGTTTTTGGTAATTATGGTGTTTGTTAATCGACAATAGTAAGAAGATGAGTTCTTTAGAGTGGGATTTGGTGATACTATTAATTAGGTAGGCAATGGTGATGAATGCAAATGGAAAAATTATTAAAGTGTTTGCTTAGCATGTGAGGCTATGGCTAAACAAAGCTCATGTATCACGTGAGTGGGCGTTGCCCTTGATGAGGGAGTTTTTGAGTCTTGATCCTTATTAACGAACATGGTTGTAAAAGTCCCGCCTAGGCTTCGAGTACTCGCTATAAGGTAGACTGCCGAGGCCCAAGTATTGTTTGCCTAGGCCAATTACTCCCTTAGTAATCTCCGCCTAGGCCGAGTACTTCCCGACTACTCCCGAGTACTCTCAAATCCGACTAGGGAGCAACTAGTGACTTTTGCAACCATGATAACGAAAACAAAAGAGTAGAATTCAATTAGAAAATTGGCACAACAAACGAGATATAGAGATAATGTTTAAGTGAAAGAGAAGGGAACATATAGAACCTTTATAAGAAGTAATGTGTGGTGTTTAAATGATCGCAAAACCACTATGAGTAATTTGTAAACGCAAACCATCACCGATAACAAGCTCCTTTGTCCCAGCGTACCGTGCATAAAGGGAATGATCATTCAGGACAATGGTTACATGGTGAGACGCTTCACTATAAAAAAAGCCAGTTGGTAACATTGTTGTTGATGGTTGTTGTGTTCATCATGTGCACTTGAGGTCTTTTCACCTGTGTAGTTTCGTTAAAAAGATGGTATATGAGTAGTAGGGTATACTTTTTTTAAAAACTGCACGGCTGCTAAGAGTATCCCCGTTGATGACACCGTTAAAGCTTTCCTAGAAATGGGCGTCCAAATAGTTCATGACCCACCAGTTGCATTGGGAGATGTGGGCAGTAAGCCTCTCGATGTGATTATTCCAAGATTTGTTGCCAGGCCGATTTTGAACATAAAATTTTCGAAGCAGGCTAATATATACCAGCGTTGGAGATTTGTTGAGCCATTGAGAGCTCGTGACTTATGAGCTTCTCGTGTTATATATTCAGTGAACGAGATTGGGCTATCACGAGCATCAACCACATATCAAATTGGAATGTAAGTAGATTGGTCCAAGCCATTAAGAATGGCATCAATGACATCTTCTTGATCCATCTTTTTCCGAGTAAGGCAAGTTCATCAACCACCGCTTTTATCCCATGCATGTATTCTGTAGTGGACTGTCTAGTGATCTTAGACAGAGATTTAAGGTGATGTTGGAGTTGACGTGTCCACGAGAGGGAGATGCGCAGTAGCGTAGGTGTTAGCTAAGATTTTCCATGGTTTGTGTGAGGATGAAACGTTGTAATGAGTGATACAATCTTAGGCAGAGACTGCCTACAAGAGCACCAAAAAGAAAACGATCTTGGTGAAACCATTTGGAGAAGTCCTTGTGAGGGGTAACCGTACCATCTACATTAACAATGGGAGGAGAAAGATAACTCTTATTGTGAAACTGTACAAATTCAACCGGTGTAGGAGAGCTTCGATTTGTGTCTTCCAAGAGAGGTAATTCGTGGAAGTTAGCTTGAGAGTTGACGAGAACGCAAAGGGAGCGGGAGTGTGAAGCTGTTTTTTAGCATGGAGAATGCAAAGCTAAAAAATATTAAGTATATATCTCATATATCCATATATGGGTATAATTATTTGTATTCAAAGTTAGTGAAAGTTATATTTTTAAACTAGTTTTCCAGCAATAATCTCCATCCTTTCAAGATTATTATTTCTTTTTCAGTTGCATTATTTACAAAGTTGGCTGAGAATATTCTTAAAGTGGTTGTTAGTTGTAACTAAGAAAGTAGAAGTTTTGTGCCATTTTCTAAATTTAATTGTTGTAAATTAAATTTTTTTTTAATGGCTTAGCTTGATGTGGCCAGCCATAAGAATTTTTCGTTTAATTAAAGTAGCCAATAACGCCTACTCCCTACAGACTTATCTAGTTTAACTGCAATGTGTCAGTATGTCAGTTTATTAAGATTGTTGTGAGTATTATTATTTTTTTTGTAGATTTGACAAGGTTAATCAAGTTATAAAGTAACCAAGTAAGCAACTAATAAAGTAATGAATTAAAAACTAAAGTTCTTAGGTAATCAACATTAGTGGTGTACAAAAAACTCGAATCCGGACCGAAAAAAAACCCGGAACTGGGTATTATAAAACCCGGGTTTTAAATACCCGAACCCGACCCTACCATAGGGTAGGAGTCGGGTATGCATTTATGTTATAAAACCCGAACCCGGAACCGAGTATTTTTATACCCGTTTTCAACCCGGGTTTTACAAATACCCGGTTTCAACCCGAACCCGGAACCGGGTTTTCCAATAGCCTGTTCAGGTTTTTTCGTTTTTTTTTGTGTTTTTTCGAGTTTTGTACCTTGGTAACGGCTATATAACCGTTAGAAAGTGTATTTGACCTTTTTTTGGTTTACATTGTATCTCTATACTCTATAAAAAGGGTCTTTGATGTTTGGTTTAACCGCAAGTGTTATCCTCAAGATGAATAATAAACGAAGACGATCAAGTTATTCGAAGCTATCTATGTTCATCATCTTATTCGACCCGGTTCTATGATTATTTAGGTGTCATGTATTTCTATTTTTTATGAAATAAAAAGGTTTTGCAATTTATATTATATGTTTTATGCAAAAAAAAAATGAATACCCGAGGCATACCTGAACCAAACCCGATCCATACCGCAACCCGAACCAATCCATACCCAATCCTACCCGAACCGGAAATAGGGTATTATAATACCCGGGTATTAGAAAACCCGACCCGGAACCTACCCGAACCCGGGTGTATAGGGTATACATTTTTTGTATAAAACACGGACCCGACCCGGGTATTGATTTTATAGAACCCGGTCATACCCGAACCCGGTTCCATACCCGGAACCGGGTATTTAAAAAAACCCGATTTGTGCACCACTAATCAACATACTATTAATCAAAACAGGCCCACTGATATTTCAGATGCATTTTTGCGGCTCCCTTGTGATAAGCATATTTGGTTTCTGTTGCTTGTTGGGCCTTTTATTCTTAATTCAATTGGGCTACAGCGTTGGTTATTTTGTGGGCCTTAAGTTTCTTCTATCATATGTGAGATGGAATGTATCCACCTCCGTTTGTTTTAAAGGCTCCTGGCTCGTTTTTGGTTAGTGAGCCCTCCATGTTGGATTTAAATATCAAGCTTAGCTATTTTGTTTTGGGCTGTAACTTGCTCGGTTCAAGGATGTTCATGGTTCGGTTTCTACCTTTCGGAGTTTTGGTCCAGGGAAGGAACTGGTTGCATCATCATAAGGTATGATGATAAGTCTTTATGTATTATATTTATTATGGTACGTATTATTGCCAAAGTCATAGGCATGTGTATTGTGTTTGATAGGCTCCATTGTTTAGGCTGGGACCCACTTTTCGGTGGTTATTGTGGGTGACCCAAAGCCTGTTTTTGGCGGACTACCGCTTGGGGGGGGGGGGGGGGGGGTTGTTATTAGATTATACAAACTTAGAGTTAGTATTATGTTTATTTACTGTTTACTAGTATGTAAATCTAAAACTTCCTAGGATTAGGAATTAAGTACGTAATGGTTGTTAATGGTAGTTATGTTTCAACCAACGACTGTGACTGTTGAAAACTGACGTTAAACAAACCGCCATTTGAATGTATATAAGTGATGGTCTGTGATAATGATCATTCACCAAGAAATCTATAATATTTCCTTATCCATTCGCTGTGTTCTTGTTAATCTTTGATACATTTGGTTCACATTTAGTAAACACAAACCTTCACACTCTTATTCACCCCCACTAACACCATATATCTGGTTATTCCACCCAACAGTTCTGCTCTCCTTTGGTCTTGCTGTACCTGTTCTTTTATTCATTTATAGTGTTTTCCGGGCATATGGTTCCGCAAGTAACTAAGTTTAAGTACTTAGGATCCTTTGTTCAAAGGGATGGGGAGATAGATAGTGATGTAGCATACCGTATACAGGCCGGATGGTGTAGGTGGAGAACAGTCATTGGGGTATTGTGCGACAAGATGTTCCCAGCTAAATTAAAGAGAAACTTTATAGAGGTACAGTCAGACCTGCTATGTTATATGAGACAGAATGTTGGGCCATTAAAAAGACAATCATGTAAAATAAAGTTAGCAGAGATGAGGATGTTGAGGTGGATGTGTGGACACACAAGGTTAGACTGGATAAGAAATGAGGTCTTTAGGAAAAGATTAGAAGTGACTAGTATATCATATAAGATTAAGGAGGATAGATTAAGATGGTTTGGGCATGTGAAAAGGAGACAAACATCAGCGCCAGTTAGAATAGTGGAAACCTTCAGTATGAGGGGAAGGAGGAGTAGAGGCATGCCAAAATTGACTTGGGATGAGTAAATTAGGCAGGATATGCTAGAGTTGCACATCTCTGAGGACATGGTCCAGGATAAGAGTTTGTGAAGGCGTATGATTAAGGTTAAGGTGTCTAGGTTAGGGTAATCTTGAGTCTTAGCTTTGTCATTAGGGATGTAGATTTATTATTTTATATTTTATATTTTTTTCTACACTTTTAGGGGGTCGTTGCTAGTGATTGTCTTCTAGATTTTATGCCTATATGTTGTTCCATGAGGTCATATATGTATCTATTCTTATATGTTACACTTTCATTACTTCATGCCTTATTTGGTACCTGTTTATTTTTATATTATAGTGTTTTTGTCGTGGAGTCGGGGTATCTTTGAAAGCAGTCTCTCTATTACTAGGGATAGAGGAAAGGTTTGCTTACATCTCATCTCCCCAGACCCTACTAATAGCATCGCTAGTGGTGGAATTTACTAGGTACGCTTATTGTTGTTGTATAGTGTTTTCCGAGCAAAGCCCATTTACCCAAATAAAATGCACTATTGAAACAAGTCTCATATACACTTAAGATTGTCACACCCCGACCCGCAGCGGAAAATGGTAGTCGGGGCATGACGTTTACTATTAAGTTTCATATTTATTATTTCCTTTTAAAGGAGAACATTACAATCAACATATAAGTACAACATGTTCTATACATTTATCAAGACTTCATTATTTTTCTTCTAAGGACAATTTCCTACGTGTTCCTTGCTTCAACCTGTCCACCTATATCATGTGTAAAAATAGGGTTTTGGGTCAACAAAAACAAAAAGTTGGCAAGTGAATCTTATTTAAACATTTGAAAGGATTAGTTATGTTGGTTATTTGAATAAAATTGTGCATAACCAAATATGAATAAACGTAAATGTAAATTTAATCACAAAACACATAATATTAATTAATACACACGCACACACCAAATGAATGATTTTGAGGCACGAGATGTTCAACTCGTCTCCCACGAGGAACTGATGGGCCTAATGAATGATTTTGAGGCACGCGATGTTCAACTCGTCTCCCACGAGGAACTGATGGGCCTAATGAATTGATTTGCACGCAACTTGACTAAATGTAAACACACATTACAATAAACAATATTTACGTTATAAGTTTAGATCATATGATGGTAATAGCACGAGTTTGAATAAGCGAAATAATTAAAGCGACACATGATACACCCCAAAACATGAATAAAAAGGGGAATTGTAAGAATTCACTCACCGTGGGTGCGTTTTCTTGGATTGATGATGAATGCGCACGAATTTGGATTTAACCACGAGAGGAACTAACCTAAATAATAACATAATAATTCGATAAATAAATAAACTTTTAATTGAGATTAATATTTTTAATTAGTGTTCTTAATGGATTGTTAGATTTATTTTTGTGAGTTTAAGGACATTTTCTAACTTCAAAAATATTATTTTTAAGTATTTTTAAATAATTTTCTGATTAAATAAATAAATAAAAAATATAAAAAATGTTGACCGGTGACCGTTGACCGTTGACCGGTCGGATTCAGTTTATTCATGCGCTGGGTGAGGTTCGAACCCGAGACCTCTTGTATACGTGCACGCAGCTCTACCAACTGAGCTACGTGTCTAACCCGAAATAATCTCGTTTTTAATTATATATATACACAAATTAGATTAATTCATTTCTGTTTCCATTTAAAAAGCTTTGATAATTGCCAGAACCGGTTACAGAAGCAGGATTCGAACTCGGGACCTTTGGTTTAACTTCGCACACAGTCCACCGCTAGACTGTGTGTCTAACCCGATTAAAATATTGGTTTTTATTAAACTTATATACTAACTGGAAGGTGTTCTAGGGCCTTAAAAAATTGAGATTTATCACAGGAACCCGATTAAGTGCACGAATCGAACCCGGTATCAATAGCATGAAATGCACACAGTCCACCGCTGGACTGTGGGTCTAACCCGTTTAAAATACCGATTTTAATTATATTCATATACGACTCGATGTTCGTCTTCTTCCTAAATTCGGAATTGAAACAGATTTGCTAAACATTTGATTTCACTGCGCTGTTGTTTTAGAGTTTAAACAAATAAATCGAATAGAACTGACAGAAAGATTAAGAATTCATACCGAACACAGGGGCCCGGTTTTCCGGTGACTAACTCCGGCGACTGAAAGAAATTCCGGCGAAGTTCAACTTGCAACAGAGGCTCTACCAGAAGTTTGAGGTGAGTGTGCGGTGCTTTCTGTCTGAGCTCTAGAACTCTTATTTTAGGGTAAAGCAGAAGAAATGAAATGGGTTCGGTTTTCCGGCGATAACTTTCGGCTACTTGCAGAGAATTCCGGCGAAAGACTTCCGATGAGAAATTTCTGGTGGGAGATCGGTGGTGACAGGAGGATCGAGCAGAGAGTGTTGAGAGTCGATTTGAGTGAATAAGCGAGTTGGGTTTCCTGACTGACAGTATTTAGTGACTTCCAAGATCACAACTTGATTTAAAATCAAAAACGGTAATTGTAACAATGATTCAGCATAACGGTTTGCGAGTTAATGCTTTCGATTGTGATTTCGGTTAAAGGTTGACTGTTATAATCGTTCCTGTAAGAATCAAAACGTATGCTCAAAGTTATACGATTGAATCAGAGCGGTTACTCACTTGAATCTCGCAGATGACTCGTATGGCCCGAATACATATATTTATTGATTTCAATTACTTCACAAAAAGTGCGGGTAGTCTGGTGGTGTGTTGTGTGTTTGTTTGAGCGGATGACCCGGGTTCAAACCCGGCGTCTCCTTTTATTTTTTTATTCCTTATTTATTATTAATTTTAATTATAGATTTTAAATTCTAATTTATTTATTAATTATGTATCGTTTAAAATTAATTTGAGCATTAAATAAGCAACGAAAAATTTTAACTGGATATTCGATTAATAAACGAAGCGGGTTTTGGAAACCCATTTTTTGACGGATGTTACAGTATCCCCTACTTTTAGAAATTTCGTCCCGAAATTTAAGTAGTAGTGGTATATTTGACTTGAAGGGAGGATGTTTTAATTTGACAATTACATAATTAGAAGAGGGTGAGAGTTTAAATCTTATTTGAGGCGGTAACGTTCCTAGTAAGGGTTGAATACCCGGCTACAGGAATCGCTTTTTGATGCCTAAAGTATAAGAATGCGGAACATGGATAAACAGAGTTGATTGACTAAGCATGATTTTTATGCATAAGAGTTTTGAGAGAATTGATACGTTTGGAAAGATAAGGTTATATCATAAAACAAAACTTCAACCATGACAATACTAAAACCTACACGGAACTTTTCATAACCGCTGACAACGCTTTTGATCCTTTGACAAGAATACTTATATATAGGAAGTACCAACGGCGTATCCACCATATTCTTGTCAAATTTTCATTGGCTTTATCAGTAAATTATGATCAGTTCTATGTGACTCTAAAACATAAACAAACACAACAACCAAAGCTTGAGTCTCAATTCTGAAAGGATACATGACTGAATGATGACAGTACCTCTCTCGTTTATGATGAAGGGGTTAGTCTATGTAAAAGTGAGACACAAACCAACTTCTTTAAATGATGTGATGAGGTACGTCGAGATGTTTGATGATATGAATGTTAAATCAATGAGTATAAAACAAAACTGTAATATCAATTCGCATTAAAATTCTTGGATACATAAATTCCCAATTTATAACTGGGAGACGTAAAGATTGAGATAACTTAAAGAAAACATTAAAACTAAACGGTTGGAGTTGAGTCTTGACTCTTGGTGAGGGAAAGCTAGTTGGGTGATTCATTTGGGCCGTTATTATCTTCTACTGGATTGGTGTTGATGTTGTAAGCTCTTCCTCTTGCTGGTGGTGGAGCTGGGTTTGCTTGATTTGCTTGATTAACTGGGTTTACTTGAGCTTGGGCGTTTATGATGTTAACCAATCGAGGGCACGTGTTTCTAAAGTGGGTAGGGTCGCCGCAATTAAACAAGCTCGAACATATGGGAACATGGGGTATTGGGGTTGTTGATATGTTTGGATCATGTTTTGAGTAGGGGGTGAGGTTTGGTTTTGAGAGGCGCGACAAGCCTTGCTCAAATGACCCTAGCGTCCACAATTCGCACATAGTCGATAAGATAAGGTAGATGGATGGTGATAAAAACAGGTGTTGCATTGAGGGTGAGGTCCAATGTAAGGTTTCTTATTTGGGTAAGTAGAGTTGGGTGCTACTTGAGTGATTGGAATAGCTTGGAGGGGTATGGCTTGTGAAGTTGGTTGATTGTGTTGGGAGACAGCGAAAATTTGCCCATCTCGTTTTCTCTTAGAAGTGGGTTGTGAAGAGGATTCGGTTTGGGTGGAGTTTGAGGTTTCGGTTGATGCTTTATCCTTCTTCTTCTCCTCCGTGAAGTCTTTATTCCGTATTCAGTTTTCGGTGAGCTCTGTGGCTAACTCCATTGCTGCTTCCAAAGTTGCAGGTGTGGTACTTATTACAGGGTCTTGAATTTTTGAAGGAAGACCTCGAATGTAGTGCTCGATCAAACGGTAGAGGGGAGTGAACAAGTTGGGGACCATTTGATTTAACTCAAGGAATCTCTTGTTGTATGTGGTGTGGTCGCCCTCTTTTTGTTTCAAAGAATAGAACTCATCTTCCAATTTCTTGATTTCGCTTCTTAGACAGAACCGTTTTGTCATAATCTCCCTCAATTCTTCCCAAGTCAAAGTCATAGCATTCTCAGTACCTCGCTTGGCCTTCTCTGTATTCCACCATGTAAGTGCTACTCCAAACAAACGACCGGTAGCATATCGCACCTTGCGATCATCGGGACAGTCGCAATTGAGAAAAGTGTTTTCCATCTCCTCAAACCAATGGAGGAGAGCGGTGACACCTTCAGTATCTTCGTATTTTGGAGGATCGCAGGATTTGAAATGCTTGAAGGTGCATTTAGTGGCTTTCGGGGAGGATTGACAATGTTTTGATCTTCTTGGTGGATTGGGTTGACGGGATTAGCGGTAAGGGCCTGTTGTACTTGAATTACGATGTTGGGTATTACGGCAGCCATTTGTTGAGCGATTTGGGCAGCCATGCGCTCGCGGGTTTTTCCAGATCTCATTTTTCTACGAGAGAGGCTAGAAGACATCTACAAGAAACACGTATCAAGAGTATGAGTTTGACGTTTTAGGGATCATGTGTCGTATTTAGGAATGAACATTCATAAAATAAATGAAGAATAATAAATTTACTACATGTAAGTGCTACTCCAAACAAACGACCGGTAGCATATCGCACCTTGCGATCATCGGGACAGTCGCAATTGAGAAAAGTGTTTTCTATCTCCTCAAACCAATGGAGGAGAGCGGTGACACCTTCAGTACCTTCGTATTTTGGAGGATCGCAGGATTTGAAATGCTTGAAGGTGCATTTAGTGGCTTTCGGGGGAGGATTGACAGTGTTTTGATCTTCTTGGTGGATTGGGTTGACGGGATTAGCGGTAAGGGCCTGTTGTACTTGAATTACGATGTTGGGTATTACGGCAGCCATTTGTTGAGCGATTTGGGCAGCCATGCGCTCGCGGGTTTTTCCTGATCTCATTTTTCTACGAGAGAGGCTAGAAGACATCTACAAGAAACACGTATCAAGAGTATGAGTTTGACGTTTTAGGGATCATGTGTCGTATTTAGGAATGAACATTCATAAAATAAATGAAGAATAATAAATTTACTACATCCATAGGATGTCTTGGGCTTTGCTCGTAATTGGGCCTCGCATGCCGCCATACTTCACCTTCGTAATCATGTGGGCCCCATGATTACCGGGTCTTTCATATGGTTCGCATGTTTTAGCCTGGTAACGTACACTAAAACCCGGAGAAAATCGAGAAATATGTATGTAACGTATGGAATTCAGAGTGCATCCAGGTGTGGACACGGTGACACCTCAAAGTGGGGTTAGTTCGAACAACGTTTGGTGTGGCATGCTTTGGCCTAATAGGTCCTTCGTACTCTCATCGTTAGTCCCCAGGTAGGCAAACTGGTCCGTTATATTGGATTTATACGAATGCCAACCTAGACAGGACGTTCCGACTACCGGTACTTGTACCCTTACAGTTACTACATGCCCGTCGTAGAACTCACTTTAATGAGATTGAAAAACGAAAAATGCGACAAAATCTTGAATAAAGGAATATGAGAATGACTTGAATATGTGAACATTGAAATAAGCGTGATGAATGTATATGTAAGCTTGTTATGTTTGACAATAAGTATAGCTCATTAAATATCTCACAATATGATGGTGGAAGTGTTTGCATGCATTTGTGTGTGTAATAAATATGAAACAAATAAACATCATGAGTTTGCATGTAACCACATAAACAATTAAAATCTAATCAACTATAGTATAGGCTCTAAGGGTCTAATAACATATCCTATATCCCTATAGTAAAAAGCTCTGATACCAATCTGTCACACCCCGACCCGCAGCGGAAAATGGTAGTCGGGGCATGATTGGGTTTTCATCAAAGCTCATGACATTTACTATTAAGTTTCATATTTATTATTTCCTTTTAAAGGAGAACATTACAATCAACATACAAGTACAATATGTTCTATACATTTATCAAGACTTCATTATTTTTCTTCTAAGACAATTTCCTACGTGTTCCTTGCTTCAACCTGTCCACCTGTATCATGTGTAAAAATAGGGTTTTGGGTCAACAAAAAGTTGGCGAGTGAATCTTATTTAAACATTTGAAAGGATTAGTTATGTTGGTTATTTGAATAAAATTGTGCATAACCAAATATGAATAAACGTAATTGTAAATTTAATCACAAAACAAATAATATTAATTAATACACACGCACACACCAAATGAATGATTTTGAGGCACGCGATGTTCAACTCGTCTCCCACGAGGAACTGATGGGCCTAATGAATGATTTTGAGGCACGCGATGTTCAACTCGTCTCCCACGAGGAACTGATGGGCCTAATGAATTGATTTGCATGCAACTTGACTAAATGTAAACACACATTACAATAAACAATATTTACATTATAAGTTTAGATCATATGATGGTAATAGCACGAGTTTGAATAAGCGAAATAATTAAAGCGACACATGATACACCCCAAAACATGAATAAAAAGGGGAATTTGTAAGAATTCACTCACCGTGGGTGCGTTTTCTTGGATTGATGATGAATGCGCACGAATTTGGATTTAACCACGAGAGGAACTAACCTAAATAATAACATAATAATTCGATAAATAAATAAACTTTTAATTGAGATTAATATTTTTAATTAGTGTTCTTAATGGGATTGTTAGATTTATTTTTGTGAGTTTAAGGACATTTTCTAACTTCAAAAATATTATTTTTAAGTATTTTTAAATAATTTTCTGATTAAATAAATAAATAAAAAAATAAAAAAATGTTGACCGTTGACCGTTGACCGCTGACCGCTGACCGGTCGGATTCAGTTTATTCATGCGCTGGGTGAGGTTCGAACCCGAGACCTCTCGTATACGTGCACGCAGCTCTACCAACTGAGCTACATGTCTAACCCGAAATAATCTCGTTTTTAATTATATATATACACAAATTAGATTAATTCATTTCTGTTTCCATTTAAAAAGCTTTGATAATTGCCAGAACCGGTTACAGAAGCACGATTCGAACTCGGGACCTGTGGTTTAACTTCGCACACAGTCCACCGCTGGACTGTGTGTCTAACCCGATTAAAATACTGGTTTTTATTAAACTTATATACTAACTGGAAGGTGTTTTGGGGCCTTAAAAAAATTGAGATTTATCACAGGAACCCGATTAAGTGCACGAATCGAACCCGGTATCAATAGCATGAAATGCACACAGTCCACCGCTGGACTGTGGGTCTAACCCGTTTAAAATACCGATTTAATTATATTCATATACGACTCGATGTTCGTCTTCTTCCTAAATTCGGAATTGAAACAGATTTGCTAGACATTTGATTTCACTGCGTTGTTGTTTTAGAGTTTAAACAAATAAATCGAATAGAACTGACAGAAAGATTAAGAATTCATACCGAACACAGGGGCCCGGTTTTCCGGTGACTAACTCCGGCGACTGAAAGAAATTCCGGCGAAGTTCAACTTGCAACAGAGGCTCTACCAGAAATTTGAGGTGAGTGCGGTGCTTTCTGTCTGAGCTCTAGAAGTCTTATTTTAGGGTAAAGCAGAAGAAATGAAATGGGTTCGGTTTTCCGGCGATAACTTTCGGCTACTTGCAGAGAATTCCGGCGAAAGACTTCCGATGAGAAATTTCCGGTGGGAGATCCGGTGGTGACAGGAGGATCGAGCAGAGAGTGTTGAGAGTCGATTTGAGTGAATAAGCGAGTTGGGTTTCCTGACTGACAGTATTTAGTGACTTCCAAGATCACAACTTGATTTAAAATCAAAAACGGTAATTGTAACAATGATTCAGCATAACGGTTTGCGAGTTAATGCTTTCGATTGTGATTTCGGTTAAAGGTTGACTGTTATAATCGTTCCTGTAAGAATCAAAACGTATGCTCAAAGTTATACGATTGAATCAGAGCGGTTACTCACTTGAATTTCGCAGATGACTCGTATGGCCCGAATACATATATTTATTGATTTCAATTACTTCACAAAAAGTGCGGATAGTCTGGTGGTGTGTTGTGTGTTTGTTTGAGCAGATGACCCGGGTTCGAAACCCGGCGTCTCCTTTTATTTTTTTATTCCTTATTTATTATTAATTTTTAATTATAGATTTTAAATTCTAATTTATTTATTAATTATGTATCGTTTAAAATTAATTTGAGCATTAAATAAGCAACGAAAATTTTTAACTGGATATTCGATTAATAAACGAAGCGGGTTTTGGAAACCCGTTTTTTGACGGATGTTACAAAGATTAGGCAGTAATTAAGTCTCAAACTAATGAATAGACAAAGTAATCAAGTTGAAATAGGCGGATTGCAATTTGCATGAGATATGTTAACAAGAGACAAGAAATATGAATATTAGATACAGGTACACAACAATAAGCGAATAGAGGAATCTAGGAATTGAAACTGATGAGTGATTTTGAGAGCAAGGAGGCTGTTTGGCAAATACCAGTAAACAAATAATTAGTATTTTTACAACTATATTATCATCATACTCAGTAAATCCCACAAATAGCAAAGCTAAGGTAGGGTCTGATGAAGGTTTATCCAAACACTAAAAACATATTATTTTAACGACCCCTCTGTGGCCTGCTACCGTCTGATTTCTAGCCCGTGAGAAGTTACAAAGCATATGCCCGGACTTGTGATCCTTTGTTAATCAACATGTTGATAATTGACACAACATATATGCTAGAATACGACAGGAAAGAAATTTTATAACTAAAGTTAGTAAATCTTAAATAGATTCATGCACTGTTAATTCCTTACAGAAACAATTTTAAGTAGATACTTGTGGCATAGTCACTAGTATCGATAACTAAAGTTAGTAAATTTCAAATTGATTTTAGATGTATTGTTAGTTCAATACAAAAGCTTTTTTACGTAGAGAATTATAAGAACCATATATAATCATTGGTTTTGATACATAAGATGGTTATGTAACCCCATAACATCCTAAAATTTTCTCTCTTACACTATATGTGGTGAGCATTACATCCAAATGATTATACAACCTTGTATTTAAATTTAGATATATGTAATGAGAACCGTATAATTACTGATTTTGATATATAATAAGATGGTTATGTAACCACATAGTATCCTATCTTTCTGTCTCACACTATATATGGTCAACCCTATGGTGCTTACTTTATTCATATACAATTTTAAAGAAGCTATATGATATTTGTAAGGGCTTATTTAGAAAGCGTTTACCGTCTATACGTGAATACTCTAAAAACTTTTTTTTCGGCAACTTTTGTAGTGTAACAATAAAATATAGTGTTAATTTTATATGTTTATGCATCTAATTATAATATATTGCGTGCCCTAAATAGGATAACACTATACTAAAATGAATTACAAATTGTAGTGGCTCATCTCATAGTGCTAGATTATCCTTTGAGTATGACTTAGAGCCAGATATTTACAACCCCATATCAAAGAGGAGAAATAAAAATATTTCATGGATGGTGTCACAGTCTTGTTTTAGTGCTTA